>CAUDMG010004050.1:22500-240000 GCA_958450375.1 Homarus gammarus | reverse complement strand
ACAGTGAAAAAGTTATGCCAAGATCAATCCTCCCACAACGTGTCCTTAAGATGTCTGACCGCCCCTTTGATGAGTTCCAAGAAATCATCCTTAAGAAACATTTTGAAATAAAGAAAATTGAAGTGGATGAAGCCTTCCGTATTGTAAGACAAAAAAAGCGCGCTTTTATCATGACCATACCGAGTTATTGGAAAAAGTTCATGTTGGACTACTGTTTTGATAACCTGAGACGTGAGCGTTCTGATCTTCAAGCCAAGATAGACCACAAATTGGCACTCCTTATTAGAAATAGTGATTGGACTAAGGATGCCAATAACAACTGTGTAGTGAATCTCTCCTCTAAACAACTAGACAATGATACCTTGTGTGCCCTCGGCTATGGTTTAAGTTTTGATGGTTCCAACAAGGGAGTCGACAGTGTTGACATAGCCAGAGCATTTTGCAATTTGGAGAAATTCAGTAATTTGACAAGTGAAGAAGTGAACATGTGTAAAGGTGTTGTGTATGCATCTATGTCCAAGCCTTGTGTTTCAAACTGTCCAGAAAGATTCACCAAAGCACTCCAAGCCCTTAAGAAAAATAAGGATCTACATGTCACTAAAGCAGATAAAGCCAACACAGTAGTGATTTTAAACAAAGATGACTATATCTCAAAAATGAATGACCTTTTATGTGACACTACAACATATTCTAAACTCATAAATAATCCTCTCAACACTGTCAACACCCAGTTCAACAAAAAACTTAAGTCCCTATTGAGAGGCAAAGCTACTCTCATTAAACATCTTACTTCAACGTCCCCTCCACTGCCTTACATGTACGGTTTAATCAAGACCCACAAGCCCAATAACCCAGCAAGACCCATCATTAGCTCTGTTGGGTCAATCTCTTATAAACTATCGAAATGGTTAGTTTCCTTACTAAACCCCCTAGTTGGCAACATTTCTAACTCCAATATCAAGAATAATATGGATCTGGTTGATAAACTCAATAACTTGCACATTAATCATGATTTTAAACTGGTCAGCTTTGATGTAACGTCACTTTTTACAAAGGTCCCAGTTGATGATTTACTAGAGTTCCTCATAGATTCCCTGGATAACATTTCACTGCCCGTCTCGAAAGATGACTTCATCGAACTCATCAAACTATGTATTAAGGATTGCAAATTCGAATTCAATGGGGAATATTATGCTCAAAAATTTGGTATGGCAATGGGTAATCCACTCTCACCTGTATTAAGCAACCTATATATGGAATTCTTTGAAAAGAAACTATTAAGTAATATTTTACCACCCTCAGCAGTCTGGTTTAGATATGTTGATGATGTATTATGTCTCTGGCCATGTAATGAGGACCTAAAAGTTTTCCTACCACAACTTAACAACTTAGCCCCCTCGATCAAATTCACTGTGGAATTAGAGCAAGACTGTAAATTGCCATTCCTAGACTGTCTGATACACAGAATGGGTAACACTTTCAAGTTCAGTATTTATAGAAAACCAACCAATGTGTGTTCATACATTCATTATTATTCTGCCCACCATAATAAAGTCAAACAGTCAGTATTTACAACAATAAGAACATAAGAACATAAGAATGGAGGAAACTGCAGCGGGCCTATTGGCCCATACTGGGCAGTCCCGTTTACACCCAACCCCTATTGCTCATATGAGCATCCAACCTATGTTTGAAGCAATTCAGCGTATTCGAGTTAATGATGATATTTGGTAACTTGTTCCATTCATCCACTACTCTGTTTCCAAACCAGTGTTTACCTATTTCACGCCTAAATCTAAATTTGTCCAATTTAAAACCATTGTTACGAGTTCGCTCCTGGTTGGATAATTTGAGTACCTTTGTAATGTCCCCTTTGTTTAGCCCTGCCTTCCATTTATACACCTCTATCAGGTCGCCCCTCGCTCTACGTCTCTCAAGGGAGTGCAAATTAAGATGCTTTAACCTGTCTCTATACTCAAGGTTCCTGATACCCGGGATTAGTCTTGTCATTCTCCTCTGAATTCTTTCCAAGGATTCTATATCCATTCTGTAATACGGTGACCAGAACTGGACTGCGTAATCCAGGTGTGGTCTCACAAGAGCAAGATAAAGTTTTAGGATGACCTCGCTAGTCTTGTAACTAACACTCTTTTGTATGAACCCAAGTACTTTATTAGCCTTGTTTCGAGCAAAAACACAATGTTTTTACGTGCCTTGAGAATTTGCAGTCCGGAATTCATCGATGAGGAATACAAATATATATATAATATTGGCTCAAACCTTAAATACCCTAGATCTTTCATAGACAAATGCTTAAACATTACTAAGAAAACTTTTTATAGAACTGATCCCAAGCCCACCCATGACCATAAGAATATCTTAATATTACCATTTCACAAAAATTTCTCACACATTCCGGCACAGCTAAAATCTTGGAACGTCAATGTGGCATTTAAAAACTCATGCACTGTTAAACAAATGTTAATCAAGAACTCCCCCAACAACACAATTGGTTGCATTTATAAAGTTCCTTGCAAGGAATGTAATATGTTTTACTTAGGCCAGACAGGTAAAGATCTTGTAACTAGAATTAAACAACACAAATACAGTGTCAGGACAGGCCAGGAATCCAATGCTCTGTTTGTTCATTTGAGGGATAACAAGCATTGCATTGACTGGGATAATGCCTCCTCAATATTACCATGTAATTCAATTGATAGTAGGAACATCATAGAATCTAGTCTTATTAAACATACCGAAGCATTCAACATGAATTTGAGTAACGGCTTGTACAAGCTGGACAACTTTGTAATTAAGAAGATTTGTGATCAGGTGAGAGGGCGGGTCACTGTCCCATCTGACCCAACCACCAACCGTTGTGTGCCATTTAAAGATTAGTAGGGTCATTACCTGACCATTGTGGACCTGGTCTCACCCTCCTCTGTATACATTCATCTTGTTCTGCATTACTCTATCTAGTCTGTACTCACCCCTGAAGATGTGAATTACACGAAAGCGCTTGGGAACTTCGTGTTTTCTTCTTTCCTGGTGGTTATCAGCATATACCTAGATCACGCGCACCTACAGTGATTTACTTGCATATATATTTATATATATATATATATATATATAAATATATATTTATATATATATATATATATATATATATATTTATATATATATATATATATATATATATTTATATATATATATATATTTATATATATATCATATATATATATTTATTTATATATATATATATATATATATATATATATATATATATATATATTTATATATATATATATATATATATATATATATATATATATATTTATATATATATATTTATATATATATATATATATATATATATATATTTATATGTAGTGAGACAAAATCTCACATGAAGAAGTAAGCTAGGAGTTTATAGTAGTAGAGTATTATAGTGAGAGGAAATGGTAGCGTGTCTTGAGGGTGTGATGTCAACACTGTATATTAACACAGGCACAGTACAAGTGTAGTATATAAAACACCAATGTGTGTTACAGCTTTAGTTTACTAGTTCAATAGGGGGGATTAATGGGGGGTTTGTACACAATTTATGATAGACTATGGTATTCTCGTATAACCTAACCTCACAATTAGAATGGGCACTTCACTAAGTCGATCGTTGGGGAGGTTCGGGATCACTGCACTTCTACAGTCTACACAGCCAGCACTTACTGTGGCGGGCTTCTCTCGAGCGGGACTGGGGACGTGGTAGCTGGCCCTTCTTGGTTATAAGAGACACTCTCGTGAGGGAGGGCTAGGACGTCCTATATATTGGAAGACCAGCCGTCAGGTTGAGCTGATCCGGGGGGGCGGCGAAGGGTCTCCTTACATTTGCCCTCGCTAATGTAGGGTCAGGTCTGGACTTTTTCAGAGAATATAAGTTGTATATTCTGGAGAAATCTTCAGATGGGGCCGTGTGACATGAGAGGCCCTGGTTGATTTATGGCCCCTTGACTTGGGCTCGAGGGTTACATTTGACCTGGCTAATGTGAGGTCAGGTCTGGACTTCTTCTGCGGTGTAGGTTATTGTGTATATTGGGAGAGAGTCGGCCGGTGCCTTCTTACATGTTTGTTGGGGCCGTGTGACATGGGAGGGGAGCCAGTTGAGTTGTAACTCCTTGAGTGGTTGCGAGGGGTACCCTTACATTTGACCCCCCTAATGTCGGGTCAAGTCTGGACTGTTTCTGAGATGTAAGCTGTGGTCTGACAACCCATCACTACACCTCCCGCCAAGACCAAAGCTTCCATGCCATATGCAATCGATGTTTACAGTGGATGACAATAGCGAGTGCCCAACCTGAGAAAAATAGCTCCTGCAGTGTAAAGTATGCACCTCACATCCTACCATAGTCTGGTAATATTTATAATATCTAAGCGGCTATCTAAGGATACGGAAACGGAAAGGTGAATGTAGATATGAAGGAGAGAGAGAGCGCCTTAGCAGGAGCTTGTCGGAAAGCGTCACTTTAGGGAGTTAGATGAGGGTACACAGTCGGAGGTTTGAAAGGTTATGCAATGGTGTTGCTTGCCCTGGCTTATTTCTGCTTAGGTTCCCTAGTGTTAGTATCTTCAAGCCTGGAATAGATTTACATACTTGTTGCTTCAACTGTTAAACTCTTGCGCAGGGCAGCACATACAACATATATACTAATAAGATACATGGCCGCTTAAGAACTTGTGAACAAAAAGAAATATTTGTACATACTAAAAAGGCAGCAGAAATTATTAACAAGATACAATGGCAAAAACAAAAACTCGTCAGCATTCGTCGAGATCCCGGGTGGCACGTGGTCCATCACCACCTCCACCAATCTGTGCCCGGCATCAGGGTGGACGACGCAGTAGATACGGTGGTTGACATTTCCTGTCCCGTCCGGCGGTCTGCCACGGTGTGTGTCGCGTGCCTCACTTCCTCCACTTGAACTTCTGTGTAGAGCGGCAGTTCCTGACGTATTCCAGATGGATTTTTCTAGTCCCATCTGAGTTTCCTCTGTAGAGCCTCATTTTCCGTCGTGGTCCAGATGGATTTTTCTAGTCCCATCTGAGTTTCCGCCCTTCCCGGCCTGGATCAAAGCCGGTCCACTGCTTGGGGTGTCATCGCTTTGGATGGCGTGTAGGGCAGGGTCCACGGACAAGAGTTCGCCCTCCGTACGTGAGTGTCGGCGAGACCCCTGACCGTCCTGTCCCACACCCTCACAGTGGTGAATCCCTCCCTGGGTGGGCCCCCCAGGGTTTGCTTGTTTCTTCCTCTACTTGTAGTCAGGTCACTTCTGTTTCGTCCCCAATGGTGTGGTAAACACCGGCGAGGCAGATCCCGGGTGGGCCGAGGTCAGCCATTACTTGTTTGGTACCTGGTGGTTCCATTCCCGGAGTGGAAGTGCGTGGGACCAGTTGACAGGTCCTGAAACGTAGGGAGCTGTCGTCTGCATCGCCACTGGGACCTCTAGTTGTTTGATGCCTGTTGCTTGCTGCTACTGAAGTTGCAGGTCGGGGTTTCGGGATTTTCTCCTGGGTTCCAAGGAGACGACCTGATTCCCTGCTTGGAGCTAGGTGCTGCGCTGGTCCTGCATGGCGTAGCTTGCTCAGGCTGATGGTACCCATAGATGTTGTCTGTCAGTATTGTGGGCTGTGAAACCGTAGCCTCGGTGCGTGTCTCGTCGTTCAGCAGGCGAGCGACGAGACGCAGCCCAGTGTCTTCAACCAGATCGAGGGCCAGCATTATGCAAGCCCGTTTCTGGAGCTTGGGGCTTGCAGGTTCGACGTGAAGGCGTCACCCATTCGCCGCGGGGTTGCCCGCTGCGTGTCCCGCTCGTGTCGGGCATCCATTATGAGTCAGGATGCGTTGGTCTCAGCTCATCTGGTAGGGGGTCAGCTGCAGCTGTGGGGGTGTCATCTCCGACTTTTGTGTGGGGTCAGGGAGACCTCGCCCAGGCCCGTGAAGAGCAAGGGCAGTGCTGACTCTGTAGCTTGGTAGAAAGACAAGATCCCGGGGTGGAGAATCAACAATTAGAAGTGCCCGTAGACTCGTTACTTTAATCTATGTTCTGTGACCTGGTGTTATATCTATGAGCCCTAATCTGATCAGGTCTTACTTGTACAAGTGGGGCAGTAGCTTGGGGAGTTCTCTGATTATTACTTGGGGTGTGAGGTACCTGATTGTTCTGAGGGGGGTGGTCAGCTGCTGGTGGAGGGATAGGGTGTTGGGAAGGGAATGTTACTCCTAGAGGGGGCTGGTTGGTGAGGCCTGATTTGTTCAAGACGTCATCGTCGACAGTTGCCAGCTTCAATCTATTCACATGCACAGTTTCCTTACGTCCCCCCTGGCAAAGCGGGGAAATAGTGAAGTTTACTTTGCTGGGTTGGGCGGTTACTCTATATGGGCCCTGCCATCTCTGTTGCAACTTAGAGGGGGTATCGGGGGAGGATGATTCGTTAGTTAGGAAGACCAGGGTACCTATGGTAATATTGGAAGGGGTGACCCTGAGGTTATAGTAGGTGGCGTTGTGTAAGTGACCTTTCCTGTTTAGTTCCTGCACCCGAGTAAAGACCGTTTGTAACCTGTTTTGCAAGACAGAAGGGTAGTCCTCGCCATAGGATAGGGGTGGGGGGGTTGATTACACCAGCAGGAAGGTTTGGATCCTTACCAAAGTGAAGGAAGTAAGGAGTGTTATGCAGGGTGGTATTAATTGCGGTGTTCATGGCCAGTTGTGCAAGAGGTAGCTGATCGTCCCACCCGCCATACTGATTATTAACCAAAAACGACAAGTGATCTTTCAACGTGCGGTGGGAACGCTCAACCATGGCATTAGCCTGTGGGTGGTAACTAGTGGTTAGATTTGACTTAGCCCGCAGCAAGTCGCACGCCTTCTGAAAGATGCCCGAGGAAAAACTCTGTCCCTTGATCACTTACAATGACCCGGGGACATCCATGAGTACCAACGTATTGTAATAGGGCTTCACAAACTGTCTCTGTGCGTTTATCGGGGATGGGTATATAGGTCGCAAAACGTGAATAGTGATCGATGATGGAAACAACGTATCTGTTTCCCCGATGTGAACGTATTGTCATGTCAGTTAGATCGATCGATACCCGTTCCAAGGGCTGAGAGGCTGGTGGGAACTCCTGCAGCTCTCCCTGTCTCTTTGGGGTACCCTTCCTTAACTGACATGGCAGACATCCTTTGACAAATGCTCCAACTTTCCGCGCTAGATTGGGCATGAAAAACATAGAGCGTGCACGTGCATATGTGCGACATTCACCCGGGTGGGTTGCGAATTTGGAAGAGTGAGCTACTTCTAGGGCCGAGTTTTCCAAGGATGCGGGGATGACTACGAGTTCTGTGGGTTGTTCATCATCCTGTTTCATAGTAACAAGATACAGGACTCCGCTTAAAAGACTGAAATCACAAAGTGAGGCTTTGTTGACCTTCTTGGGGAGCGGACCACCCTCAAGGAACTCAATGACAGGACCCCACTGTGGGTCTTCGAGTTGGCGTTGGCGCACCTCGTTAGGTGATAGGTCCCCAAAAATGGGCTGAGTCATGCTGCTAGGATTCCCGACATTATTTATAGGTAATACATTACGGCTCAGTGCGTCTGGTACTACGTGGTTCTTGCCTGGCTTATGCAAAATGGAGAAGTTATACGCATTTAGAAAGACTGCCCAGCGTGCTACCCGTGCATTAGGAGTTTTACCTTGGAAGATATATATTAAAGGACGGTGATCAGTGATTACATAAAAGTGTCTACCAAATAGGTAAGCATCAAAGGAAGTTACGGCCTTCACAATAGCCAAGGCTTCTTTCTCAGTTGTGGAGTAGCGGAGGGCAGCTCCGCTCAATTTCTGGGAAAAATAAGCAATAGGGATGGGGTTATCTTCACCACCATGCATGAGACAGGCTCCCAGTGCTTCGTCGGAAGCGTCAGTGTGCACGTAAAACGGCTGCGTGAAGTCCGGCAGTGCTAACATTGTTGCCGACTTCAATAAGTCCTTAAGATGGTTAAAAGCTTTATCTGCCTCCCCCGACCACCGAAACTGAACCGACTTCTTTGTAAGTTTCGTAAGGGGGAGGGCCGCCTCTGAAAAGTGAGGGATGTGACGTCTGAAAAAATTGGCGGTGCCGAGGAACTGTTTCACACCCCTGGCTGTGGTGGGGGGTGGCATCTCTGCTATCTCTTTCACTTTCACCGGGTCGGGTCTAACGCCGCCATGACCTACGATGAATCCCAGGAATTTATCTTCCTGGCGCGCGAACGCGCATTTCCTAAGGGACACTTTCAATCCGGCCGCTTTCATGACCGAGAGAACCTCATCTACATCCCGCATGTGAGAATCCATGTTTTTACTATAGACGATAACATCGTCCAGGTAAGCCATAGCGTTCCGCCCAAGCACGGGTGTGAGACTGTGGTTCACAGCCCTCATGAACGTGGCCGGTGCTCCCTTTAGCCCGAAAGGTAACCTGTTGAAACAAAATAGACGGCTGCCGTCCGCGAAAGCAGTTTTGGGGCGGTCAGCCGGGTCAACTGGTATACTCCAGTACGCATCCTTACAGTCTAGAACTGTGAATATAGAAGCTCCGTTCAATTGGTCCAGTGTCTCGTCAATTCTGGGCAAGGGATAGCTATCAGCAATGGTGTCCTTATTAAGTTCCCTATAGTCTACACAGAATCTAGTTGAACCGTCCTTTTTTCTGACTAATACGACCGGGGAGCAATAGAGGCTAATGCAAGGGGAGATGACACCACGTTCCTAGATTTGGCGACATAAGTCCCTAATTTGAGTTTTAGCCGCCTCAGGAAGCCTCCACTGCCGTACTCTGGTGGGAGGAGCGGAGCCCATATTAATTTTGTGTGAAGCTGACATCAGGCCGAGGTCCTGATCTGAAGTTGCAAACAGATCTTCATGCTGTTTTATTATAGAGCGTAGACGTTCTCTAATAAGGGTGGGTAGGTGATCTATGTCAAGGGATTCTATTGCAGTGGCGCACATTTGCTGTGACTCTACGAATTCTGTGTCACTCCTAATGTTATATCTAGTAGAATCAAAATGCTCCGGATCCTCTACTTTATCGACCGCACAGACTGTTCCCACTGAATGACCAGGGATAAGTTTAAATTCCCTGGGGGTGGGGTTTATGACTGGGACGCTAGGCTGCTGATCCTCCATGGAACTGTCGAACGACCTTGACCATCGAACGGGCGGAACAACACTAGAATGGGGAGGGATGACAGTGGCGCGCGTAGGGTGTAGCTGGGGGGCTTGGGGTGCGGGGGCCTGGGGGCGTTTAGGCTTAATGAGGTGGACGGGCAGACCAGACCTATTCCTAATAGGAGTACCTGCATAATCTCTACCATCTAGTGTCACGGTATACCGGCTCCCATCAAACTGGATTCCATACTTAAACCTACACAAGAAATCTGACCCAATAAGAACATCCCCTGGGAAAAGATCACCGCTTACCACAACCAGCGCGTGAACAACTACCTTATCTCCTAAGTCTACAGTTATATCTCTGGAATCCAATGTTGAGAGGCGGTTCCCCGTGACGCCACGTAACTCAGGAACTCTATGCTTTCCCCCTAGGCTCATCTTGGAGGCCACGTTCTGTTTCACCAAGGACACCGAGGAGCCTGTGTCAATGAAAGCTTCAATCCAGCTGGATTCGGTAAAATGCTACTGACACCACATAAGAGGCACGGGCAGTTTCCCAATGAGGTTCACGGCGCCATCAGCTCGATGAACAGGCTTTGTGTGAAATATAACAGAGTCTAGAACTGCTTTTAGTGTCCTTGTGGCCTAGCCGGTAAGCGTTCCCTAGTCACACCCAGTAGGTCGAGGGTTCGATTCCTTGCTGGTGAGGTCGTTGATTATATGTTCAAAGTCCGCGTGTTATATGGACTAAAAATGAAGTATATATATATATATATATATATTCACCTTTGTTCACTCTCAGATATCAGACACCTTTTGATCCCCAAGTTCTTTTTTGTGTTTCATGGTCCTCCAAAGATACACACCTAAGGCACCAGGTCATGCGTGTCATCCTTCCTGGGGTTTGTTTTCTGACCTTCTTCTATGATTTACGAGCAGCAACATCTCGTAAAATATAAAACAAAATGGCAGACGATCTATGTGATGAGTTTCTGAAGATGATAATAGTTTACTTACTTGATAAACAATAAATTATGAATAAATATTGAAAAAAAAAAATCATCACAAACACGCGTTTTCTCTCAACTCCAGCTAGAGAAGGTACAGAAAAGGGCCTGCAGAATCATGCTCGGCGCAGACTACTCCGGCTACATCAACGCTTTCTCCTCCCTGGAAATGCCATCCCTCAGTGACCTCCACCACCAAGCACTAGCAAGGTTTGGCAGTGGACTACTGCACCATCCTCGTCATCGCCACATCCTGCCACCGGCATTCCCCACCCACCTCGCGCAGTCCGCCAGTACAACCAAATTCAGCCCATAAGAGCACGCACTGATAAATATAAGAATAGCACCATCCTATCTATTGTTAAAATAAAAAACAACTGATTTATGTACTGTACAGCCCTGTAAATATATTTAACGCTTATCATTATGTCTAAATCAATGTAAGTGTGTATATGTTCAGCCACCGGCTGCAACTCTATTAATAAGCCGTTTATTATTATGCAGGTGTGTTCACAGTTCCTTACCTATATCTCTGTGTCTGCATTTTATCAACAGTTATCCCCCCTGTATTATGTTTTATTGTCTTAAATGGACCACTTTAACACCATATCCAGTTTATTAATATAACTGATACTGTTATTACTCCGGGAGGTGAAATAATGCTAATGGACTTTCTTTCGGTTTAAGTAAAAATATTGAATTTACTTCTGAAAAAAATATGCTGAAAAACCGGAAGCTCGAGTTTAATTCTTTTGAGTTGTGTGAGTAAAATTTAATATATAATGCTTCCAGGTGAAGCAATCATTTATTAACAGCAGGTGGCTTAATGCTCCTATAAATTTACAGGAAAATGTTGCATCTAATGTGAAGTATTTGTGTCGTGTCAGGCGAGGTGAAGTTGTTCTATGTTGAAGTAAATGTTAACGATTAAAAGCCTAATATAAAGAAACTGGCTTCTATTTTTTATTCTATATCACAGCAGACACAACTCTTAGGTCACTAACACTGTAATAAACTCAGTAACTGTATAACTCCACTATAACCTCGACTCAGTAACTGTATAACTCAACTATAACCTCGACTCAGTAACTGTATAACTCAACTATAACCCCGACTCAGTAACTGTATAACTCAACTATAACCTCGACTCAGTAATTGTATAACTCCACTATAACCTCGACTCAGTAACTGTATAACTCAACTATAACCTCGACTCAGTAACTGTATAACTCCACTATAACCTCGACTCAGTAACTGTATAACTCCACTATAACCTCGACTCAGTAACTGTATAACTCCACTATAACCTCGACTCAGTAACTGTATAACTCCACTATAACCTCGACTCAGTAACTGTATAACTCCACTATAACCTCGACTCAGTAACTGTATAACTCCACTATAACCTCTACTCAGTAACTGTACAACTCCACTATAACCTCGACTCAGTAACTGTATAACTCCACTATAACCTCGACTCAGTAACTGTATAACTCAACTATAACCTCGACTCAGTAACTGTATAACTCCACTATAACCTCGACTCAGTAACTGTATAACTCCACTATAACCTCGACTCAGTAACTGTATAACTCCACTATAACCTCGACTCAGTAACTGTATAACTCCACTATAACCTCTACTCAGTAACTGTACAACTCCACTATAACCTCGACTCAGTAACTGTATAACTCCACTATAACCTCGACTCAGTAACTGTATAACTCAACTATAACCTCGACTCAGTAACTGTATAACTCCACTATAACCTCGACTCAGTAACTGTATAACTCCACTATAACCTCGACTCAGTAACTGTATAACTCCACTATAACCTCGACTCAGTAACTGTATAACTCCACTATAACCTCGACTCAGTAACTGTATAACTCCACTATAACCTCTACTCAGTAACTGTCAGAGAGCCTATGACCTACAATGGCAGCCTCCTTCCTTCCCTCCTCTGAGCTACACATCACACACTCGTAGATTTCATTAACTCAACTTAAAAGTCCAATTAGAATCCTTTGGAGATCTCCTCAAGGCTTATTTAAAGGTCTAAAATATGTATTTATGGGAGGTATAATTAGGTGATATAATGATTGATTGATCCCAGTGGTCATATTGGTCGACTCTTAGGGAAGGAAGGGCTGTGTTTAATGTTGATCCCCCCCCCCCCCTCTCTCTCTCTCTAAACTTTCACCCAACATCACACTTCATTCAAAATCTTCCTAACTAGTCAGTCTATTTAGAGAAGAAAAACAATATCTCCAGTCCACCAATCAGTGACGACTCAACCTCCTGTTTACAACTAATCAGCAGTAACTCTGCCCTCGCGAAAACCAATCAGTGCTGAACCTTTTTTCCCGTGAGAAAATCAACAGCAACATTACTGAAACATCCGCTATCTATCACCTGAATTCCCTCCCTTTGAAGTACAGTATTTGATGAGGAGACTAATACATAAATTACACTATATATGTATTCCACTTTCTCCTAAATATTGTCTTTATAGGTTTGATCAATATGTTTTTTTGTTTTTTGGAAGGGGGGGGGGGGCGGAGCACTACCACTAATAAATAATAACACCAAAATATTAATACAGTCGATATTTGTAACTTAAAAGAGATGTTCAGGATGGTCTGCAGGCATTATACTGTACTGCACACCAGACTCGAGTATATAGTGTGAGTTGTCCACTAAACCAATAGTAGTCATCGCCAATTGTTATCTAAAGTGCATGGCGTAAAATAAATGAGTAAACTCGTCAACATATTCTTCCCGACGAGTAGAAATGTTTTCAGGTAATCCTGTGAGGCGGGACTTGCTGTACTGTATAGACACATGTCATTATATATTCCACACTAAATGAAATGGTAAAATATAAGTCATGTATCATTAAATGTGTGGTTTACAAGCTGCCCCTCTGTTATTGAGTGTCACTTAAGACAAACATTGTACCAAAGATTGGTACCCGTTTCCCCACTCAGTAAACAACCTTTACCTCTATCACAGATTGTTTAGAGTTTATTACAGTGTTAGTGACCTAAGAGTTGTGTCTGCTGTGATATAGAATAAAAAATAGAAGCCAATTTCTTTATATTAGGCTTTTAATCGTTAACATTTACTTCAACATAGAACAACTTCACCTCGCCTGACACGACACAAATACTTCACTTAGATGCAACATTTTCCTGTAAATTTATAGGAGCATTAAGCCACCTGCTGTTAATAAATGATTGCTTCACCTGGAAGCATTATATATTAAATTTTACTCACACAACTCAAAAGAATTAAACTCGAACTTCCGGTTTTTCAGCATATTTTTTTCAGAAGTAAATTCAATATTTTTACTTAAACCGAAAGAAAGTCCATTAGCATTATTTCACCTCCCGGAGTAATAACAGTATCAGTTATATTAATAAACTGGATATGGTGTTAAAGTGGTCCATTTAAGACAATAAAACATAATACAGGGGGGATAACTGTTGATAAAATGCAGACACAGAGATATAGGTAAGGAACTGTGAACACACCTGCATAATAATAAACGGCTTATTAATAGAGTTGCAGCCGGTGGCTGAACATATACAAACTTACATTGATTTAGACATAATGATAAGCGTTAAATATATTTACAGGGCTGTACAGTACATAAATCAGTTGTTTTTTATTTTAACAATAGATAGGATGGTGCTATTCTTATATTTATCAGTGCGTGCTCTTATGGGCTGAATTTGGTTGTACTGGCGGACTGCGCGAGGTGGGTGGGGAATGCCGGTGGCAGGATGTGGCGATGACGAGGATGGTGCAGTAGTCCACTACCAAACCTTGCTAGTGCTTGGTGGTGGAGGTCACTGAGGGATGGCATTTCCAGGGAGGAGAAAGCGTTGGTGTAGCCGGAGTAGTCTGCGCCGAGCATGATTCTGCAGGCCCTTTTCTGTACCTTCTCTAGCTGGAGTTGAGAGAAAACGCGTGTGTGTGATGATTTTTTTTTCAATATTTATTCATAATTTATTGTTTATCAAGTAAGTAAACTATTATCATCTTCAGGAACTCATTACATAAGCTTTGGGAATAAATCAGGTGAGTTTATTACTTTTATTAGCCTCTTCAGAGTTAGTTTCAGATCAAGTCTCCAAACTTTGAGCATCTTGAGTTGGTAAACTTGTACATAAAATTACTATAAGTCACACCAACTGTGAACTAACTTTGTACATATCTTAACCTGCAGCCTCTACTGCTAACCTCCCTATCAATATGTATTTACCTCTAATGTAATGATAATACATCTTAAACACATTATATGTTTTCCAGGATAAATTGGTTCAGTATCAGGTTATGAATTGGATTGTGTTATTTAATTTTTGTCGCATTTGCGCTGCTGGAGCAAGTTTGTAATACGCATGTTATGTCATAATACGTTTGTTGTAATGTAATAATACTGAAGGTGTAATGAGCACATAACTATAAAAAAAATATTTTATCCACAGTGAAATAAGAAACGACCCCATGATGCAAGACCTCCCTCAGTAAAGTGAAGTAATGTTAAGAGACATAAAAGTCGTTTTTTATAAAGCATAACAAGTAGTGTGTCACCTCCCGTCTTATTAATGTCCTCCTGAAGGCTCATGTGTCACCAGGAACAAAAGGCCCTGTGTCGGTAAGGACCAACTCTTATTGAGTTTTTAACAAGTGGCTCCAGCAGTTAAGGATGTCTGGTGCAGGCTGTGCTGTTTGCAGGGGCTCATATACTGTATGCCGGTCATACAATGGTAAACATTTGGTTGTTAATGTCAAAGAATATAAAGTGATCATAACAATAATTGATCTTGGAGACATGTGGTAACACTGCAATGATATGGAGGAGTAACAGAACATAATTTATCATGAGATTTTAGACGTAATTCTCAAAAGCTAGAAATATTAAATTTCCTTTTCATAATATTTATATATTCAATAATAATTAATTAAAGCAAGTAATGTATATACTGTCCACATCATTACTCTTACCACGCCTCGACCACCACCTGCAGACCCATGTTTATTTTATGCAGTAGCTACAGCACTTATTCTTTTCCACGGCGGAGCAGAGTTTGAGTTATTTTGTTTCAAAAGAAGATAAATAACTCAGAGTACAATACATTACCTCCATCCCCCAGATCCCTCTTCCCTCCTTTGTTTTGGTCTGTTCGGGCAGAGCATTTTATGTGGGCGGTACTGTGAAGTTCTGCGTCCACGAGGTAGTCATAACACCCCAGGTTCCTCAACCAACGATACATGGTGTCAACTGCTCCCAGGGAAGACAGGTTGACTGCCCAATGCCCCCCGCTGGTAGTGGAGGGGTGTATCTAGACCACCATATCCTCATTATACCCGCGAGGCAGCAAGTTTAATACCTAGGCAGTGAGGCCTGGCGGGCCAGCTGTTCATATTACCTGCTGGAGGGCTGAGCTCACATGACCTGATGTAATTCACTTGAGACAATGTTGCCGTGTGTCTGGTCCCTCGTTGATGTTGTCTCTGTGATGCTCAGCTGCTAGCCAGTGTCACCTACCACGCACCGCTGCCACCAGCAATATACAGCATGTAGCAGTAATAGGCAACAGTAGCAGTAATAAAACTAGCAGTGACGGTAATACCACAAGCTGTAATAACAGCAACAGCAGTAGAGGCGTTACTAACAGTGAGACTGATAACAATAGTTACAGTAGCGGCAATAGAAGAGCAAGACAAGCAACAGCAGCAGTAATAACAGCAGCAGTAATAACAGCAGCTGTAATAACAGCAGCAATAATGATAAAGGAAACAATAACATCAACAACTGTACTTACTGGCAGTAGTGGCAAGAGCAGCAACAAAAATAGTGACAGCATTAAACGTAGCAGTGAGATCATCATCAGCAGAAGGTTGGGAGATTGAAGCCATAAATTGGCAATAATCATCTTTTGTTTTTCTCTGTATATTCTTTCTCGTTTCTATTACCTAATCCATGCATCATATAACAGGTGTTATCTCTCCTTTTCCCAAAGTCTGTACTAAAATCATTTATTATACGAGTACTTAAACGCACATTAAACTTTACAACATCCTTTGCCTTTAACACAAACCAATCAAACTTTTTCTAAACCCCCATTCTCACTAATTATACGTTATTATATGGACTTGAATTATAGTTAAGTCTGTGAGTATATCATTAACCTCGCAACATAACTCTGCCTAACACTGCCCAATATTCCTTTAAAACATCGGCTTTATAAAAATACCTCCACCTCTCCCAGACTTTGTATTACCTGAATATATAATAATAATCTTCATCATAACTGCCATACGAATTTGTTCCTCCCGCCTCACAGTAACAGGTCTTCCACCATTTACCTCCCCAGTAGCCAGAATGGCCTAAACTAGTGACTATTATGTTACTTTGCAATTTTAACTAAACTACTATATTCTCAGGTGAACATTAATGAACAAGTACCTCAACACCTTAGAGCTGCCTCATTATCACCTGGAAATCGGTCCATTTGTCATGATCGACCGTGAAAAATGTTACATCCTTCTCCCTCGCTTTAGGAAACAGGCTGAGACGCCTGTGTGTGTCCCGTCAATAATTATATTAAACCAAGCAGCTTCGAGTTTATGTGCTGGTGGCCTGATTCAGCAAGGCTTCTACTGAGAGAAACTGCTACTGAGTGAAAGTGGTGCTGAGTGAAGTGAGTGACGAGAGGAACAGCTGACAAGAGAAACTGGTGCTGAGAGATGGTGTTGCTGTGAGGGGTTGGTGCTGGGAGGGGTTGGTGCTGAGAGATGCTGTTGCTGGTAGGGGTTGGTGCTGAGAGATGCTGTTGGAGGTAGGGGTTTGTGCTGGGAGGGGTTGGTACTGAGAGATGCTGTTGCTGAGAGATGCTGGTGCTGGGGATGCTGGTGCTGGGAGATGCTGGTGCTGGGAGGGGTTGGTGGGTGCTGACAGTGGGTGGCACTCGAGGAAATAAGGTAATGGATGTCTGGGAACTATCTTACTCTCTTATGTTAAGGAACAACACCCATGAGACTAGTCAACTTGGCTGAGGTATTACACTGGCAGAGCTGTACAGAGAGAGAGAGAGAGAGAGAGAGAGAGAGAGAGAGAGAGAGAGAGAGAGAGACGATGAATAGCCAGGGTAATGTGAGTAAATAGAGAAAGACAGAAATATAAACAATATGTAAAAGTGCAAATAATACAAAAAATTTACCAGGAAAACAAAATAAAAAAGAGACAGAATAATTTATATGGCTTAAACAAATAGATAACATTTGACGATTTGGTGGTCATTTGTCACTTGATACTTGTTAGTGGTGTCATAACGGTGATACTGTCAATATGTTAGTGGTGTTATGATGATACTGTCAATATGTTAGTGGCGTCATAATGGTGATACTGTCAATATGTTAGTAGTGTCATAATGGTGATACAGCCACTTTGTTAGTTTTACAGAGGTAGTGGTGCAGTAGTGACGACACAGAGGGGAAGGCGACAGGTTGGCCTTGCCTCTGTTATTGGTGGTTATGTTTGTTTGTGTTGTTGATGGTAATGACGGTTGTTACTTTAAGGGGTGTGCCTCTTCATTTTGGCGTTGGTGTCCCTCCTCTTGTTTACGACTGCATGGCTTTGTGTTAGTGAGGGACAGTCCTAAAGCGGGGAGTACAGTGACCCGGGACAGTGAACCATCGACCCTTATGAGTGTTGTATGCAATTTTGGGACGTCTCCTCCTGAAAGCAGAGGTAACGCGCGCACACACGCACGAGCGCGCGCACACACACACACACGTAAAACAATGGACGGCGGCGTGATAACTTTGATAATCGAAGAGGAAGCGTGAGTTATGGTGGTAGAGTCAAAGACGACGACTTCACTCAATTTTCTTCAGCAGAGAGATGACCCACGTACACGAGGGGTTAAATACTCCCCGGGATAAATACGTACATGTAAGGTATTGGTAGTGTAGGCGTTGTCTCCTGTAGGTGCTGGAGAAACACAGTATAGACCTCGGCCTGAAGACGTACAGTATGTACCTCCCTTCCTGGTGGTCGTCAAGAACGCTGAAGTACGACACAAGTCTGTCATCAGGTAAAGTGCAACAGTTACTCTTAGGCGAAAAGTAATTTTTATTCATAAACTTAGGGTCAACGGCTGGTAATTATGAGCCCATTACACTAATGACTTCATCTACTTTATATTAGAGTGAAGAGGATGCCCCAGGGATAATTGTCATAGCTCATTCTACGTACTTATAATACTTTGATCCCTGGTATGACATCCGCTAAATATCATCACACGCAAACATTCCCACAGTAAAATGGTGTTATTTTGTACAGTGAGGTGCTCTGCTAGATGAGACTGGATTTCCATTTGCAATCATCTAAACTCTCTCTCTCTCTTGCAATTAAAAAACAAATACTATCTGCATCTAAATGAACTATGCAATAACCGTAATTGCTTGTACAACACAAAAGAAAATTAAAAACTAAAGGACGACCTCATTAGTGAAGCGTTACCGTAAGAGATACATTTTTTACCGAGTAATTTCACCCTTGGTGTAATTAATTCAAGGTTATGTATTCTCTCATATCTATGTTTACCTCTATAGTCTTTTACAGTATATACTTCTAAAGCAATATGTACATAAGGTCATCTCTCACTTAAATACTTGTCCATTTACTTCTCTACCTAATACTACTGTGTTTATTTCAGTTTTGCGGGACTGTATACTGCTCAAAAACAAAGTGGGTTTGCGTATTCTCTCATGTAACTATTAATCCAATTAGTACTCTAGTATTCTATAATTATTCGGGCCTTTCGTAACTCCTCATGTATCCAATTATCGCTCAAATGTTCAGCAAAAAATAGTGACTACTAATCTTTATTATCCACTTATTACTATATATAATTCTGAAATACACTGTACCTATAATTTGGTATTTATCCATAACCTGTATAACTCTTTACACAGTTATAAAACACTGAAAGTTGTTTTACATTTAGACTTGAATGTTAAAACTTACATTCAGGTTAAACTAACAATTCCCAGTACAAGTACACAGTCGTAATTAATAGTGCTGGAATACCAAACAAGATCCTTGCAGTTTGTGTTTTCTATTGCCTATGTGGAGTCGAAAATGTTTTACAACTCACCAATGTTATAACCTGTAACGAAATATTTCTACTCCGCTTAAATAAACATTGGGGAATAGTTAGAAAAATATATATTAAAAGGTTACAATATTACCACTGTATAAGGAACTAAACAGATAACAACCATATATACGCGGACTTCCATATACAAACAAATCACTAGTGAGGAATCGAACCAGGGATCTATGCGTGTGAACAGGGGTCGCTGCCACGTCACCACAAAGGTAACAAGTTATCTTAAGTTTTGTTGAATTTGACTCAAAGCCTGCTCATTCGGGTAACTCATATAGTGTATGTATGTATGTATGTATGTATTATTGAGAAGTATTTTTATCCCTATCTCTCTTTCCTTTATGTTTTGTCACTATTCGTCTCTTATCTTCTTGTCTCTATTTCTGCCAGGTTCTCCACTTCCTTTATCTTACCTTGTTCTCCATCTCTTTCTCTCCCCATACCTCACTCCCTCCCATTTTACCTTCCCTCCCCCCATCCTTCACTCCCTTCCCTTTTATTGCTTTTAAATTGACAACGCAAATTTAATAAAAAATAAAATCAACCGGAAAATCTCCCCTACATCACATTCAACTTCCTAAGGAATTTAAGTGACTCGTGTTAAGACCATCAGCCCCCTCAGGTGATCTTCCCGGAGAGGACACCTGAGGGTACATACATAGTTAAACTGGTCCAAATAAATCAAAGTTACCAGACATGCTGGGACCCCTCGGTTGTGGCCGCGTTTCACCAGCAGCTGAGTGTTATTATTAGTAAAGTATGTGTTCATGGTCACCAGGCAGGGATTTGAGGTGGTCGTGGTGATGGATGTGAGTGACATGAGGCGAGCTTCTCAGGCACACAAGAAGATCAACGGTGTTGCGCTGGATGGTCTGAACCAAACATGGCGTGTACGCAAGATGTCTCGCTGTTGACAACCAGTCAACAGCGAGACGGATTCAATTTACAATTTTATACGAGTTTCTGATTTACACATACCACAGTAAACGAGTCACTGACAGCATAATGCAGACTAGCCTTCGTCTGGTGAAGCTTCACTAAGTGTACTACTGCGGGAGGGAGCAATGATTAGGAGTTGGTGATTTCTAGCACCTTAAGAGCACCTTGGCGAGTGTCTTCGTAAACTTGTTATTACGGGCACAGAGGAACGCCTACCGAAAATGACAGCTTGTGGGTCGACATTCCTTCTCTACCATATATCATCACCCCTCCCTTCTTATTTACCATACACCACCATTCCTCTCTCCTCCCCGTTTTTCTACTATATGCCACTATTCCACCCACCTCTCCATCTCTCCCACACACCACCATCCCCTCCCTCTCCTGTACATCATCACCCTCTTTCCTCCCTTCCTTCGTCCCTCCACAATACACCCCCGCCACCATCTCCCTCCCTTCCCCCCATCTCTAACCATACAGTACCATTACTTCCCTCCCTCTCTAAAACACACCACCACCATCTCACACCTCACAGCCTCGCCAGGACACACAAGACGCAGTAATTAAGATGTCACAGCTCCTCCACTAACAACCTCTGACATCCCCTGACCACACACGGCCCACATTTACACACACCTGGTACACCACTACACACCTGGTCCTCTCTGACACCCACCCCTACACACCTGGTCCACCACTACACCCAACCCTAGACACCTGGTACACCATTACACCCACCACCACACACCGGGTCCACCCAGACAGGTGTGAAAGCTGTAGTTTATTTAATATTCCCGTCAATCACATATGTCACCTGACTGACGATAGGTACCATGTGACTTTTATATGGTCGTGCACCTGTGACTTGTGTGGTGGTGTACATGTGAGTGTTGTGGTGGTGGTGCACATGTAACTTGTGTGGTGGTGTACATGTAACTGCTGTTGTGTGGTGGTGTACATGTGACTGTTGTTGTGTGGTGGTGTATATGTGAGTGTTGTGTGGTGGTGTACATGTGACTGTTGTTGTATGGTGGTGTACATGTGAGTGTTGTGTGGGGGTGCGCATGTAACTTGTGTGGTGGTGCACATGTAACTAGTGTGGTGGGGTACATATAACTGCTGTTGTGTGGTGGTGTACATGTGATTGCTATCCGGTGAGGTATACAGTATATCTGTCAACAACAATAATAATAATAATAATAATAATAATATAAGCTTTCTCAATGTTTAATATTTTCATCATACTATTAATACTGAGTAAATACCGTATGCATTACTCATCATCTCCTGGTAGTGACATTTCCTCAACTGTGGGTAAAAACATTGCCCCTCTCTACCATATATTGGCAGCGGGTAATAAATGGCCTGTCAGTTCATTACTTCAGAAGCGCGAGTCGTGCACCAGTTTTTTGACAGAATTCACCACACAGTGAGTCAGTTCTGTGTTGAAAGATTACACGAAAAAAGTATATTTGGCGAGTCTATAACTTAATTTGAATATATTATTTCCAAACAGACGGAATATTAATTAAGTGTTCACAGTTTAGCCTTTTTTTTATTAAATTAGATTCCGTAGGCCTGTGGGCGTTGTTGGAAGTGCAGGTACATCACACTGTGAACTACACTCGGCTCACTGGGATACAGAGCAACCTACCGGCACTACGCTTGACTGCCTTCATTTCCTCAACTGTAATGTTAGGTACCGAGTTACCTTCCTCCCCTCCTATTATCCTCATATCTCTCTCACACACACTCGCACATCACAGTCCTACTGGACGTGTAGATATTTCTAGGTGTTAGTCGTCATGCCTATGGGACACACTATGGGACTCACTATAGGCACACTATGGGACTCACTATAGGCCCACTATAAGCCCACTATAGGCCCACAATGGGACCCACTATAGGACCCACTATGGGACCCACTATCACTCTCCGTCGTTTTCTATACTCATGCCTTATGTCTGGTCTTATTGGCTTCCCAAACGCCCATTCTCTTGTCTTTTCCACACCACGAGTCATTACCAAGCCTCTATAAACCCAAATTATTCCCATTTCCTCTAAAAAATCACCAGTTATGGTCATTCTTGCTGCTTCAAGAGTCCCGCCGGATCTCTGCACCAACATTCTTATCTTCTGAAACGTAAAATGGCAAGGTAGGAATTCCTCCCTTGGACTTGCATTAATATAGAGGTATTAGACTTGGGTACTGGACTATATTTCCCCAGATATCAATACAGAAGTAATCGAACTGTTACTGAGGATACTTAGGGAAATTAGTTATTATGTACTGTAACTTCAGATATAAAAATGACACTATGTTTATGGATATGGTGCAAATATTTCCCTGTATTACTGGCAAGAGGGCAGTTATTCCAGCTGTATTTATCGCTGTTGATCTCTCTTACAGCAGGATATTGTCGTTACTGTTAAAACCTATCAGCTGTTTGTCTGTTATTAATGCGTTTCGGTCAGTAGAGTTAAACAGATCAGCATTAGCATCCAGTTACGTTGTTCTCCTGAGAATTCACAAGTCACACATATCTCAAACTGTATCGTGAAAAGTGATAGTGAGTCTTATAGGCAGTGCAGAATCATATAGTACACCACAGCCCTAACTTAGTGTCGGTACATATAGAGGCAGCGCGAGTGACATTGGAATTGACGGCCTTTACTTCCCCAACAGAAAGGTAAAATTAGGTAGCCCTTCCCAACTGAGTGTAACTGGGGGGCCGTGGTGTACCAACAACTCCTTGAGAACAGGAGGCGAGCGACGTATCCACTATCACCACAAGTAAACTCAGAATCCAGACTCTCAAATACTGTTCGGCCTCTTTCTATCTTTTGATCAAGCAGAGTCTCTCATTAACTCCTAATTCACACCAAAATATCTGTCTGTTCCACAAAGTGTCTCGCATTCCCATATATTCTCTCACACCCACGTAGGTCCTCTTACTCCCACACTACACCTCACGGGTCTTCTCTTCCGCTCTGGAAAAGTTTTATATCCCCAACACGTAAAAGTTTTGACCAGATTTTCCTACACATTTGTTCCGATAGTTTTAATATATTTTTTTTTTTTAGTGTTTACAGTACACTATGGTAACGTACAGCGAATCTTCACAGATAGCACGTTTTAACGCATTATAAAGAGGTGTTATGTAGCGTAATACAGTGTACCAGAACAGTCGTATAATATAGTATACTATATACCGTTGGGGCCTCTATAACGTTGATGAACGAAGACCATTATATTATACAGTTATAACCTCAGAGAATTATATATATATATATATATATATATATATATATATATATATACAATCAACGACCTCACCAGCAAGGAATCGAACCCTCGACCTACTGGGTGTGACTAGGGAGCGCTTACCGGCTAGGCCACAAGGACACTAAAAGCAGTTCTAGACTGTTATATTTCACACAAAGCCTGTTCATCGAGCTGATGGCGCCGTGAACCTCAATGGGAAACTGCCCGTGCCTCGTATGTGGTGTCAGTAGCATTTTACCGAATCCAGCTGGTATGAAACGCGAGGTACATATATATACTTCATTTTTAGTCCATTTAACACGCGGACTTTGAACATACAATCAACGACCTCACCAGCAAGGAATCGAACCCTCGACCTACTGGGTGTGACTAGGGAGCGCTTACCGGCTAGGCCACAAGGACACTAAAAGCAGTTCTAGACTCTGTTATATTTCACACAAAGCCTGTTCATCGAGCTGATGGCGCCGTGAACCTCAATGGGAAACTGCCCGTGCCTCGTATGTGGTGTCAGTAGCATTTTACCGAATCCAGCTGGTATGAAACGCGAGGTACATATATATACTTCATTTTTAGTCCATTTAACACGCGGACTTTGAACATACAATCAACGACCCCCCAACAGGCCACACTATGTAGAGCAAACCACCAAGTAAATTGTATCTTCATATGTAAGTAAAGGTAAAATAGTGTTTCCATAAGTGTATTACTCTGTATATTTCCCTACATCATAATCTATCTTTAAAAGGCCGGGATGGCAGTCCAATACGTGTTAAGTCTTACTTCCTAACATTAGGAAAAAAAATAGTACGAATTGTCAATGCGCGTAGCGACTGTGTGTACATGTACACCAAAACTACATCAGAACAAATTCTGGCCCAATCCGAAAAATGACGTAAAGTTATGAACGAGGCTTTGTTGATATTTTAACTTCCGCGATACTGTATATAGTTTAAAACTGGATATTGGTGTTTTAACTCCAAAACATATTTTAACACATTTTATAAATTTTTCACCGGTGGTAAGCTCGCCTGACTATCTCGCCTGCTTGTTGTGATAGTTCATAATACAGTAAGTTAGAAGCGAGAAAAACGCTCGTCCCCCCCCACAGTAACTTTAACACACGTCAATGATTTCACCAGGGAAAAATATGTTATAGTGAACAGTGGCAACAAATGTGATCAAAAAATAATTATAAATAACAGCCTTAACTTCCATCACTAGCACAAGTGATAATAAAAATATACACGGTAACATCAACATAAAATTGTGAATCAATATACCCATCATACAGAATCTATATACGCGCTATTTACTTCATACAGCGAACTTAACATAGCCAAAGTGAAAAATATGAAAGGAAATTGGAGCTTTGAATTGTGAAATTGGAGCTTTGAATTGTGACGTACAAGCCTAGTAGGACAACTGAAGACAATTGTTGTGCAAGTATTGTGGAAATGTTGTGAGCAATATAAAAGTGAAAAGACTAAGGAATTATACACTAGTAGTGTGCTGACTGTATATTCGAAGTGAGATGTCCAGTGTTACGAGTTGGGGATTTAGAATATAGTTATACGTCTACCCAGATCCCAACAGGTAACAACAAAAAAAAAACAAAGACAATCGGACTAAAAAAAGGGTAGACAAAGGATGCGAGTTTTCGTTGTATATAATAAAGTACCATAAATTCCTTAACAAAATATTCAGCTTATACACTACCCTTAACCAAACTTAACCTAAACACGAACAGTATATACATAGTAATAAAACATAAAACAATAGTGAAGCAATGTGGAGGGGGGAGAGGCAATACAAGATTACAAATACTTAAGTGAGGAGCTGAGATGGCTGACGAGCAAGGCTGAGTATGGTAGAAGACGGTAAATAGTCACTGTGCCGTAGGTTTCCAGGATAGGTGATCCTGTGGTCGCTTCCCAGAGTGAAGTGTGTCCTCTCCTCGAATTGGAGCTGACAAAGTAGACTGAGGCGGAAGTGACGCAACAACCAGGATATGGAGAAGGGAAACCCGGGAGTGGTAACTAAGACGAGCCATACTCGTGTTTCGTCCCTAGATGGCGTTGCTCGTGGTGCTGGGTAGGTAGATGAAGACAATCGGTGGAGGGGTTCGTAACACGAGCTATTAGGACAGGACCTTGTGAATAGTGTTGTGAAGAATTACTGATTATTAAAGAAGACTACAGTGCTTAAGTGTGTTTCTGTGACCTGGTTGAAATCTACCTGCCTGTTGGTCGTCTGTACATTGGTACCGATCGTCAGGAAATAACCGGAGACTGGCGGGACAGCCCGTGATAATTCGACGACGCTTGTAATATATCTACTGCTTCTGTACACACGACCTGGCCGCTGGTAACCAACGGTGAAAGCTGGGTAAGCGGCGAAAGGAAGACCGTAACAGGTTTTAACAATCTTGCATGGGACTCACCTTATTCTGGTGGATGAAGAGGTGGTGGTGGGTGTTCAGTTGGCCAAGTCCTGCCGCCGGGGCCTCCTGTCACCAAGGTTTTCCACTCTTCTGTGTTCACTTGGCCAGGTCCTGCCGCCGGGGCCTCCTGTCACCAAGGTTCTCCACTCTCCTGTAACAACAATAACAACTGTCATTATTTGTAATATTTCTAACCATTTATTACAGAAACCTCAAGAATTCAAAGACCAGTAAGAACGCAACAGGTATGACTTAAAACAAGGAGTAGGAACACTCCTCACTCAACTCCACCTGTTCTCAAACACACCTGAGAGAAGCAAAGGGAGATTGGTGTAAGACAGATGTACAAATGTGTAGAAAAGGACAAACAATATGTAAACAGACGCCACACACTGTGTCCTCAACTTACATTACATAGTGTGTTAAAGGGTTATATGACTGGTAGATTCAGGCTTCACATAACATACTGCAAGTAACCTCATGGCCGATAGTAGGTAAATTATGAGGGTAAATATTTATTGTATCTTTTTATCCAATCAAACATAACAAAATACAAGTTGGGATGGAAAATTAGATAGCTTAGTTTAAAATGGCTAGGTTAGGTAGGTAAGACTAGGGTAGCCATATGAATAAATGGCCTGCAGGTAAATTGATCTTCATTAACAGTATTCAGCCACAAGTCATATGCCTAAAAACACTGAACTCGCTATATACAAAAAAAGAACCATCCGAATCTCATCAATTTCCCCAATATCTAGACATTTTGTTCTCTAAATCACAGAAAACCGAGTTATTGGTACACTAAGCAGCAGTAGAAATGATGTCTTCTCCGTCAAAGAGTGATTCAGAGTAACAGTCAACTTTAAGTTAGTTTGCAGCTCAACACATTGCCACTAAAGAGAGTTAGATCCCCGCCTCACCGCAACGAAGTCCATATTCACGCACCAAGTCTGGCTACACAGTACAGTACGTTATTACTACATGTTAAAGTTATCGTGGTCACAACTCCCGGGCAGACAAACGGAGATGATGCACGCCTTCCTCAACCCCCTTTCGGTTTTCTGATAAGTTTCTGATGACACCAAATCCTCAATAATGTTTATAGTACGAAAAACTACAACTACCGATCAAATAAGTTTTAACGATCTTAATTATAGCTAAAATTTCGTACATCTGTCAGTCCTATAATTTCAGGTCATTCAGAATATATTATACAGTATCACCAAAATACCTGCATCGGCTATCAAAACTTGAAATTTTCTCTTCAAAGTTATATCTCTTCGCAGATAAGTTTTATATGACGGTAAGAATATGTTCATTTTTCCTTCACTCCGGTCATAAACTTTTTCCTGTCATTAGTCGTAAGGCCAACTGTTCCCCAGGTTCAGAAGAGATGGGGTCTGTAGCCTCGTGTGGATATAAGGTCTAATGTACAATCAAGAAACTCTTATATCTGACCCTTAATGATATCATATTAATTACAACTATTGTTATATGAAGATAAGAATCGTAATTAACATAAACGTCGTAAAATATCTAAAACATTTACTCACCACAACTATCAAACACTATAGCCAGTCATTCACCAGTTTTTCACTTACTATAACTACCTATTCGCTAAAACTATATCTTCATCACAACTACACAATGTCACATCTATTTATTCATCACAATGTTTATTCACCTTTATTATTTATTTTCACTTAAGCCTTTAATGATCCTGTCTATTTGTTTTAGAAATTCTACTGGAATCTAAGCAAATGTGCAGGAATATTAATTTTTCATTTTGTTCACAGCTGCCTTAACTTCGGCTTCCAGAATTGGTAGTATAAAACTTATGTCCAGCACTTATCGATTCTTCCCTCCATTCTGTCTTACCTTTTTTTCTTTGTTTTAATTCCTCCTTAACAGGGTCTTAATGTCATTACTTTTTTAGTCCCAACATTTTAATTTCCACTACAATATTTTGTTTCATCTATATTTCTGTACATTTTCCTTAAGTTATGTCTCTTGTCATTATCTTCTATTTGCTTATACTGTATATCATAATATTTTTTCTTTACCATTTCAAATCCTTTTTAATTTCTTTGTGAAGTTCCTTTTAAGCTTCATATCCTCCTTTTAACCTCCTTCGCCTATCCACATTCTTTAAAATTTAATTTGCAATCCACTCACTTCCAATCTGGTTCCTCTTTTGTCCTGTAAGTTTCCCCCCCCCCCCCCCTTACCTTCCGATATTATTTCTTTGAAATGATTCCACATCTGTTCACTTTCTAGTTCTCTATGTCCTTCCTCTCATGGATCTGGAAATTTGGGGGGATTTCAGTTTCATAATTTATCCATTCTACTGTTTGAACTTCCCTAAATCTCAAATGACTTTATCCTACATTTATCTTTTTAACTTACAAAGACTTTGGCCCACTAAATTCATTACTGGAACTTACTTTTAATAAGTTAACTCTCTCATACATCATGATGCAAATCGCGTCAAATAATTGGGGAACACTATTTGCATCGGTGACACAAATCACATCAAATTATTGGGTAGCAATACAGGTATTTGCATCATCGGATACAAATCGCATCTAATTATTGGCGAGCACTACAATTTTTGCAGTGATCACGCGAAATGCGTCAAATTATTGGGTAGCACCATTTGCATCGGGCACAAATTGCTTCAAAATATTGGCTAGCACTACAGTATTTGCATTGGTCACGTAAATCACATCAAATTATTGGATAGCACTATTTGCATCAGTGACGCAAATTGCGTCAAATTATTGGGTTTAACTAATTAAATTAATCCTCTCACGCATCATGACACAAAGCAAGTCAAATTATAAAGTAACACTATTTGCATCGGTGACAATTTGCGTTATGGCGCGCAAGTTCACACTGGTTAAACTTAACTAGGTTAGGCTCCTCAGGCTAGGCTTCTTTGTTTCATCAGCTGTTAATACTCGCAGAGCGTCGACAAAATCACTGCCCTTCTTATAAAGATCTAACAATCAATATGATATATAGTAATATCCCTCAGCCTCATAATTTTGCTATGGGTCAACATGCCAGTCTACAATTTATGCTGAGAATGTGAGTGAGTTATTAACTGAAAATAAGGGAATCTTATTTACTGGGATTGTTTAAGTCCAAATTAATTGTGTAATTGATAAAAGTAGAGTAATACTGTTTTCAGATTTCTAGTGATGGCGTTGCATTTGAATACCGTACACTGTAATTGTTTGTACAATTTTTGCATACAATACTGTATGGGGTTACATTGTGCATGAAAGTTAATTAAGCCAGCTATATTGAAAGTTGGAGGATAATGTGTATGATATTCTGTGTTTGAAAGAATACAAAACTTCACATTATTGAAAGTCATACCATCACCTCTGAAATTTAAAGATATTATTTTTTTTATTTCTTGTACAGTATGCATACTGTACTAGGATGTGGATTGCCTAAAAAACTTTCCACTGCTTTATAATTTTGTTGAATAAAAAAAAATAGAAAGAACAGTATCATAAAATAAGATGGAAAGTTAAATCACCCTCCACTTGACACCGAAAACAATAACATACTAAAATCCGAAAACACCATCACCTACTAAGCACCGAAAACGTGAATAAGGTAAAAATAATTACTTTGAGGATTTTTAACGGTTAGGAAACGTTAGGTCAGGTTTTTCAAGTTTTGTTTTGTGTTATTTTTAGTATTTTACCCCACATTTTCCCTCGACTTCAAAGCCCTGCCCACTTTAAACAAGTAATATTGTTGGAAATTTTATCGATTAAAATACTAGAGAAGTAAAATTTCCGACGGAAATGCCAAGAAGAGAAGTGTCTTGGAATAGTCTGAACTATGTGAAAAACTTGTTTACTTAAGAAATTGAGTTGGGCCCACTTATGCCAGTTTACCTTAATATGGCACCATTGTCTTGTTTAAACACCCATGTTACTTCTGAACCTAACTAAATACAATTTGAAGCTACTGTGGCAGAAGAGTACATTTCATAAATTTGTTTTTGGTGTGCGTGTAGGGGGAAGTGTAGTCAGCCATAGTGTTCCGCCTGGGGGTGCTGGTGGTAGAGTGGTACCGCTCTTGCCTTCGCAAGCGAGATGTCACGGGTTCGATTCCCAGGCCGGTGGAAGTTGTTTGGACACACTTCCTAGCCCCCATTAGTCCCTGTTCACCTAGCAGTAAAGTAGGTACCTGTTGTAAGTCGAAAGTTGCGAATTCGTATTCAGGGACAAGTTGTTGGAGCTTCCAATAACTTGATGACACAAACCATTGACTCTTCAGGCTTCTTGGAAGGAATTCAGAGGAGAATGACAAGACTAATCCCGGGCATTAGGAACCTTGAGACAAGTTAAAGCATCTTAATTTGCAATCCCTTGAGAGACGTCTTAGTGGAAGGCAGGGCTAAACAAAGGGGACATTACAAAGGTACTCAAACTATCCAACCAGGAGCGAACTCGTAACAATGGTTTTAAATTAAACAAATTTAGATTTAGGCGTGAAATAGGTAAACACTGGTTTGGAAACAGAGTAGTGGATGAATGGAACAAGTTACCAAATATCATCATTAACTCGAATACGCTGAATTGCTTCAAACATAGGTTGGATGCTCATATGAGCAATAGGGGTTGGGTGTAAACGGGATTGCCCAGTATGGGCCAATAGGCCCGCTGCAGTTTCCTCCATTCTTATGTTCTATGCCCTTGACTCTTCAGGCTTCTACGCCCTTAACTCGTGAGACATAAAGGCAAGCATGAACTTAACATGCTTCCCTGTTGGTCACTGTAAACACTTCTGCGCTTCACCTTACACAAGGATGTAGGAGAGGGCCCAATAAATAAAGAAAAAAAAAGTGTTCCGCCTCGATTACAAGTATCAGTATGCTATGATGAGACCTGAGGCCGCCCTGAGTGGCACATCTTACTGAGTGTATCATCTTCAGACTATTAGTTTAGGGATACACTGTTGTAAAATGTTATCTTTGCTTATATCAACATTCCAAGTTTCACTGAAATCCTTTTATGTAGAAAATCTTGTTAACAGCTGCTACGTAACACAACCAACATCAAGTGTTTCGCTCTTTAACGCGCACTATATCAAAAATGGGTCTCACCTCTAGTTTCCAGCCAGATGCCTCAGTATGGTCAAATATGCCGCAGAAACGAGAATCACTGTTATCAAATACCTCACCAAGTTACCCCGCCACGCCTGCCTTGATTAATGACCTTGTCGGGGTATCGAGATATTAAAGTTGTCTAGCACTCAGGATGGAAGGAAACTCTAATATGGTTTTCTTGTATAATATATAAGTTATATGATAGACAGTCTGGTGCTGGAGGTGCTGTGTGGTGAGGGGCTGCTTGGTAGAGACGGGGTGAGTAGCTTGTTGAAGGAGGTAGATGTGCAGGAGCTTCGTTAGAGAAGATGTTGCCTGTTGCTGGCCTCCTGGTTGAATGAAATGTTAACAGCGTGGAGCTTGCTGGAGGAGATGTTGCTTGTTCAGGAAAATGGGCAGAATGAATCTCAATGGAGAGACAGAGCTTATATACACCCAGCAGCAGCCGCCAGTCCTCTATGAGTCATGTTGGGAAAACCCGAGAAGTAGCCGGTGACTAGTTCCGTTGCTAAGATACGGTAACATCTGGGGACAGCTCTCGCTTGGTTGCTAGGGGAGGCGGCACATTGGAATGCGATACGCAGTTTGTAGGGGAGACGTCCACTACAATACTCCCCCTCCCCTCTCGGCGCGGCGGGAGGCTGGATGTTGTCCGGATTGTGTCCCACACATAACACATACCGGGCAGGTGTATGTACGACTCGACGGCTACGTGTAACAACTCCGTCCAGTGACACAAAACCTGTGGGAGAATTAGGAGGAGAAAGAGAGTTTGGGATTAGAGGAGGTTGTACAAGCAATGGTTGTTGTGCTCCTGCTGCTGCAGGGGCTGCGTCAGGAGGAGGGTCCATGGCAGGAGCAGGTTCAGGTTCTATGACAGGAAGAGGGTCTATGACAGGAGCAGGTTCTATGATAGGAGGGAGGTTTATTACAGGTTCAGGTTCTATGACAGGAGTAGGTTGTACATGAGGGTGAAAAGAGGGTGCCCAGAAATGTCGTGGGCGTGGTGTTGCTGCCGGTGGTAACTGCGGGTGGACTGGTGCAGGCGTAGTTTGTTGATGGTGCTGCTGGGCTGGGGGCCCGACGGGTAAGGCGGCCGGTTTGACTCTGTCTATGCTGACGGTGTCATGTCTGCCATTCCGGATAATAGTCAGGAACTTTGCAGAACGGGTAACCACCTGGAAGGGTCCATCGTAGGGGCGTTGTAATGGGTTGCGGTGAGCATCATGCCTGACGAAAACATACTCGGCTGTGAATAGTGCAGGAGGGATGTGTTCAGGGCGCCGAGTAGGCTGGCGTGGAGCAGTAGCTCTGAATGCAGAAACTGCTTGTCGTAGCTTTTGGAGTAAGTCGTGACGAACGGCTGGAGTGGCTTGGTTGGGATCAGGAGGGAGTGAGAAATCCCTGGGTAGCCGAAGGGGCTCGCCTAGTGTCAGATCTGCTGGGCTACAGTCCATATCCTCCTTGTGTGACGCACGGATGCCGAGGAGCACTAAGGGAAGCGCATCAGTCCAGCTGTAAGGGTCGTGCTGTGCCTTGAGTGCGTCCTTCAGCTGCCCGTGAAAACGTTCTACCATGCCGTTGGCTTGAGGGTGGTATGCTGTAGTGCGTTGTCTAGACGTGCCGAGGAACTGTAGGAGGTGCTGCCAGAGTTGTGACTCAAACTGTACTCCTCGGTCAGTGATTACGGTTGCGGGGGGGCCAAAACGGGAAACCCAACCGGACATGAAGGCGCGGACAATAGTCTCTGCTGTAGCGTTGGGCATGGGAATTGCTTCTGTCCACCTGGTGAAACGGTCGATGCAGGTGAAGATGTAGGTGCTACCGTAGGATGATGGTAGAGGTCCCACGATGTCGAGGTGTACTACTTGAAAACGGCCTTTGGGAATAGGAAAGGCTTGTAAGGGGGCCCGTATGTGACGATGTATTTTGGAGGACTGGCAGGCCAGGCACTGGGCAGCCCATTTCTTAGTATCAGACTTGATGCCGGGCCAGACGACACGTTGGGTGAGGAGGCGCTGGGAGGCCCGCACACCCGGGTGGCTGAGACCATGGATGCGGTCGAAAACAGCGCGGCGGTGGACGTGAGGCACGAACGGTCTAGGCTGTCCACAGGATACGTCGCACCACAATTTTATCTTTGTGCCAGGAACAGGGAGTTCTTGGAGTATGAGGCCTGAGGGGGATGTCTTGTATGCTGCCAGGTCTTCGTCTTTCTCTTGAGCCGCTGCTAGCTGCCCATAATCAATGGGTGGAGATGAGGGAAGAATGGTGGATATACAACGAGAGAGGGCGTCGGCGATCTCGTTGTGGCTGCCTTTAATGTGTTGGACGTCGCTGGAGAACTCCGAGATGTAAGCCAAGTGGCGCAGGACACGAGGTGTATGTGACTGGGAAGCTGAAGCGAAGGCGTGGACGAGGGGCTTGTGATCAGTGAAGATGGTGAACTGACGGGCCTCGAGGAAGTGTTGGAAATGTCTGACAGCCAAGTATATGGCCAGGAGTTTTCGATCAAAAGCGCTGTACTTGAGGTGTGGTGGTTGAAGCCGTTGTGAGAAGAAAGCAACGGGCATGAAAGTTCCGTTGATCTCCTGCTGTAAGACGGCGCCCACTGCAGTAGAAGAAGCGTCTGTTGTGAGAGTGGTCCGGGCGTTAGGTGCGGGGTGGGCCAGGAGGGTGAGGCGTGTGATGTGCTGTTTGATAGTGGTGAATGCCGTAGTAGCCTCTTGAGTCCACATGAGAGACTTGTGAGACTTCTTTGGGAGTGCCTTGAGAAGGTCGTGTAGGGGGGCTAGGACGGTGGCAGCTTTGTCAATGAAGCCGTGGTAGTAGTTGACTAAACCTAGGAACTCCCGGAGTTTCTTCGCCGTTTCAGGTTTGGGGAACTCCCTAATCGCGGTTATCTTCTGTGGTAGGGGTTGTATGCCACTGGGCGAGACTCTGTGACCGAGGAAATCGATGGCCGAGGTTCCAAAGACGCACTTAGCAGGATGAACTTTCATGTTGTTGTTCTGCAGGCGTTGGAGAAGGAGTTGTAGGTGGTGGTGGTGCTCGGCAGGCATCGAAGATGCGACGAGGATGTCGTCAATGTAGACGGTGACAAAATCGAGGTCGCGAAGCATATGGTCCATGAACCTCTGGAAAGTCTGTGCTGCATTGCGTAAGCCAAAACTCATGAAAGTGTACTCGAAGAGTCCGAACGGAGTGGTGATGGCTGTCTTCTGGGTATCTGCCGGCGCTACTGGGATCTGGTGGAAGGCACGCTCCAAGTCGATCTTCGAGAAGATAGTCTTGCCATGAAGTTTGTGGTGAAAGTCCTGGACATGCGGAATAGGGTACCTGTCAGGTTTGGTGACGAGATTCAGGGCTCTGTAGTCGCCACACACCCTCCACTCGCCGGGTGTTCGCTTAGGAACCATGTGAAGAGGCGATGCCCAGGGACTCCTTGAAGGGCGAATGATGCCGTCTTGCAGTAGTTTGTTGAATTCTGCTTTGGCTGTGTACAGGAGCTCAGGGCGCAGGAGGCGAGGGCGTGAAAAGACTGGTTTCAATGTGGTGGAAAATTCCCGACGTAGGTGGTGGGGGTAGGGAGACTCGGGGTGAGAAAAGCTCCTTGAATTCGTCGAGCAGGGAGGAGAACTCGTTGGAAGGCGCAAGACAGGTGATAGCGTCCGTGTGTCTGGCACGAGAACCCTGGATCTTGCGTGCTGTAGGCTCATGAATGAGGCATAGATGACTTGGTTTGACGCCGAGCTTGTGGAAGGTGAGGAAGTCGAAACCAAGGATGGGTTGAGACACGTCTGCTATCACGAATAACCAACGCAGAGTCTTGGGCAGACCGAGGTCTAAGGCGAGGGTGCGTACGCCGTAGGAGGCGATGGAGGTACCGTTGGCAGCGAACAGGTCATACGAGGGTTGCTTTGACTTGTCTCGTAGTGAGGGAGGGATGAGGCTGACCGATGAACCGGTGTCGATGAGGAACTTCTTGCCGGAGGTGCGGTCGGTGACGCGCAGTAATGAGACGCCTGGAGGGACGGAGGCTGAGGCGTCTACCAGCCTCCGGTGTTGCCGTTTCCCGAATAGGTGCAATAGGGTTCACAGTTTCGAGCATAGCGGCCGAAAGTCTGGTGATACCAGCAGAGGGTAAATTTGTTGTGCTGGGGGTTGGCTGCTGTGTGTCGGAACTTGTAGGGCGTAGTGTGTGAGTCAGGAACCGGCGCAGCAGCGGGTATGGAGGAGCAGAACTGCTCAAGGGTGTCCATCCTGCGGTTCAAAATTTGCAACAGGTCCTTGATGTCTTGTGAGGTATTGCTCGGCTGAGGGGTGTTGACCTGGCTTACAAGTTCGATGGTAGGTACTGGTGTGACCGTGGCGGCAAGGGGTGCAGCAGCGCATTCGTTAAAAATTCTATCTGCCGCGGTTGCATATAGTTCCGGTGTCGTAGAGTAATCTACTGCGGACAGGATGTTGCGTACTTCTGTGGGTAGCTTTTGTGCGTGAAGCTGGAGCAGGATAGAGTCGGGGAGTCTGTCTGTGTGACGGGAGTTCAGCCGACACATCTCCTCCCAGAGACGTCCCGGGGTTGAGTTCCCGAGGGAGGTAGAGGATAGATCTTGCAGGAGATTGGGGCTGGTCTGTTGATAACACGTCTTCAAGGCAGCCCGCAGGGTAGCGAATTTGTTGTGATCTGGAGGGTTGGAAATGGTTTGTGAGACCTGCGTGGCCACTTCCGTGGGTAAGGCACAAAGCAGGGCGCAATACTTTTGTCCGTCGGTAGCTCGTGAACGGGCGAGGGCTGCTTCCACATGGTCAAGCCAGTCCTCGACGTTGTGGTTGAAAATCGGCAGAGAGATCCGTCCGTCCTCCATCCTGTGTGAGTGCTTATCTCCGGGAGTCACCATTGTGGGGGTATCGAGATATTAAAGTTGTCTAGCACTCAGGATGGAAGGAAACTCTAATGTGGTTTTCTTGTATAATATATAAGTTATATGATAGACAGTCTGGTGCTGGAGGTGCTGTGTGGTGAGGGGCTGCTTGGTAGAGACTTGCGGTGAGTAGCTTGTTGAAGGAGGTAGATGTGCAGGAGCTTCGTTAGAGAAGATGTTGCCTGTTGCTGGCCTCCTGGTTGAATGAAATGTTAACAGCGTGGAGCTTGCTGGAGGAGATGTTGCTTGTTCAGGAAAATGGGCAGAATGAATCTCAATGGAGAGACAGAGCTTATATACACCCAGCAGCAGCCGCCAGTCCTCTATGAGTCATGTTGGGAAAACCCGAGAAGTAGCCGGTGACTAGTTCCGTTGCTAAGATAAGGTAACATCTGGGGACAGCTCTCGCTTGGTTGCTAGGGGAGGCGGCACATTGGAATGGGATACGCAGTTTGTAGGGGAGACGTCCACTACAACCTCCATTCACTCAGTGCAGACGAACGTGGCGCAGTCTTTAATCACAACTTTTATTGTTTCTATGATCGTTCCGTCATATTTTATAATAATTCTAAATTTTTGTTTATAGAAATATCTGAATTATTAAAAATATTACAAGAGTTAACGAGCAGTAAACTTTTGCAAAATTTCATAACAAAAATATCTAGCAACACCTCTCAGACTCAATTTAACGGTCGTTCAGGCATTATTGGAACTTTATTTGAATTCGACGACTGAAGTTTTCTTAGCGTTATGCCTAAAGTAGGAAAATATTATGAACATAAAAACTTTATCATATAATTTCAAGCAAATGTTCTGAAACAAAATTTAATTAACCTAACTAATGATCCCAAGGGATATTTATTTGTTAGAGTGCTTGGTTGTTTCTTGTTGCTGGTCGAATACACGGTGCCTCGGTTCAGTTTGTGGTATATTTTAACAGCGTCCATTTTATCAATAACTAAGATCGATTTTCTCTTTTCTTGGAAATTTAATTGAGTTATTTATTGATTTGTGGATATTATGTAAAACCACATAACATGATATATCACTGGGGTTTTGATTTTCAGTATTTTAAAATGTACGTTTCCAAACGCAAGTGCATATCAGGCTGACCAACATTTAAGACACCAAACAGGCCTACCAACACTAGACATCATAATCCCACTAATTTGGTTTATACGAAATTTCAAATTAATTTGATCTGAAAATATATACCTAGATGTAATCATTATTTTCCACATTATAAAATTATATTATAAAATCAGGACGCTCTCGAGTTGAGAAGAGTGAGGGTCAACACCTCCGATTTGTTCCAATGTATTATTTTTTTACAATCGTCGTTCTATGGGACTCATACTTAAGTGGTCTGAGCTAACTTCATCGATCTTTATAGCAATGGTTTTCTGACCGCGAAAGTCTGTAGGTTAGATATTGCCGAAAAACAATCGACTGTGACATTTGATTACGCTCATAAATAGACGAATCGCAAATTTCTAAGCTGGCGTTATAACTCGTCTTTAAGTCCTTGTTATACCTGATCCCAGTCATAATGAGGCCCAGGAAAATAGGAAACGCAAATATTTAAGTACAACAGTGTAGTCCTGTGAGCGAGGCACCAGGGGTAACTTGCAACACAGAGTACAAGAGTTAGTTGTAAACGTGGCGTCACAAATAAGGCGAGGCTTGTGGAAGGAGGGTCAATCAGCCTAGTAATACCAATGCAATATTTATTTTTTTAATAAGTACTCCAATTTTGGTTGCATACACACACGAAGGAAGGTTTATATGTTTTCCATCAAATAAACCATAACATTACATAAACAGGATAAAAGTAATAAATCATTTAGTAATATCAACATAGAGTAATCTCACAGAGGAAGATTAATCACAAACAAAATATTCGAGCATTCATGAATGTAACCTAACCTTTTCATGTAACGCTTGGGGTTACGTTTTCACGATTACTTAAGGCCTTGTGTAATTATAGGAAAAGTGTCGATAATGAATTATTACCACTAACGTAATTTACAGGTGTTTTAAGCGGGGCAATAATTTTAACGCCTCCCATTGAATTGTTACAGGCCTAGTAGAGCAGCTGACCCATCTCAGTATTTATTTTAATATTTATTTTGTTTTAACATTCATCCCTGACTAAGAAGGCACCATTAGTCACCTGTGTTCAGTGTTCAGTACATCGTTTCGTCTGAAGTGAAAAAGAACGATGACTAATTCTAATTTTTCCTCTTTTCCCATTATTGCGTCTCCTTTCTCGTGTCTTTTCCTATATTTTTACCATTTGGATTCCTCCCTTCGGAGTTTACAGAGATATTTTCTAACACTATAAGTAATTATCCTGTACAGTGTACACAGAAGGCAGCCAACCAGCAAAAAAAAAAACCACAATGTTACACATGAAACGTCTCTCTCCCTCAGTCTACTGAACTTAAGAGTATATAACTAATTGCGTTCTTCCTGAAAAAATTATGTCTGCATCCTAATGATAATAATAATATCAGAATCATATTCATCGTTGTATTTAATTATGACGTCACCAAAGAAAGATTAATTTGATGCTGGCTTATCTGTTGTAGCAAGACGGTCTAATTCCTGTATACAGGAACTCAACAATTAATGTACAACTGATGTAATAAGTCAAAATACTTCATACTATAACATATCAAAAAAAACAGCTGTACACTTTTGTAACCTTTCATACAGCTGTAAAATGTGTGAAAATTGAAATTGAATTATACCGTACAACAAACTGCACAACAGCTATACTCTCCCTGTAATAGGTTATACAAAATAGCAGACAATAGGTAGCCAATCTATATAGTAATGTACTTTCTACACATACCTCGCAACAGGTCAACCAACAACAAACTTCGGTGTCGGGATTCTTGTCATTGTTTCCCTTTTTGCAACGGTGTAAAAGACAAAACAATTGATGAACGTGGGGGAAACATGGCCCATTCGTTTCCTTTTTCATTTTGTCTTTTTACTCTTCTCTCACCGCTGGGATTCTCGTCCCTACATATCTCTTAATTATTGTGGATGATAAGCGTATTGCAAACCTAGAAATACGCGCTTATAGACGTTGTTGGAGTGCAATAATACATTATAAAATCAATACCACTGTAAATATAATAATGTTGTTGACTTAACACTCAAACTTTTGTCAATATTCTTCACATTTTACAACCTAAAACTTAACTATTACTGACCGTCCCTGTATGTTGTCATAGAAGTGTCACAAATAATTAATGGGAGAGTAATAATTTTGGATTTTGCACAATGGAGGAGTCATTTCGTGCGCAATAGTGTTTACATAAAACAAACCTCGTGACTCGCTGTGAATAGGATTGAAGCATTTAATTAATATGAAGGTTAAGGATTAATTTTGCATATATTTGTTTGTAAACTGAGGATATTCGTGAGAGTGTACTGCCTTATAAACAATAATACATGGCATCTTGTCATATTTCACCTCTTCATCACACAATGCACAATTACTGGACACGGTTTCACAAGTTCCAAATCCCATGGGTATACGTTGTGCATGCGCAAATATCCCAAACAACACGCTCACCACTGCCATCCTCCTTTTAGGTTTCTACAATGACAGAATGCGCCAAATCAAATGAAAACGTATAAATTTGGCTTGATAATTTCAATATAAATTAAAACTAGACAAGTATGTGGTAGAAATATGATGGTATGTATAAACTCAGTTGTGCGTGAACAAATTTTACCTCGGTGAACAACAACACTGGTCGCTGGCGTAGGATAAATTTACCCTAAGTAGTACCGTACCCCTGTTAAAGAGTGAAGGTGTTGACTAACGAGGTGTTTAATAACAGGATTTTTTTTTGTGACAAATTCCATCATGTTGAGTAAACTGGAAAGAAAGAAGAGGTGAGTCACAGATACTAGGCGGTAACTTTTGATCTTTGTGTGATATTACGTGTTTGAGAGTAAGAACACTATGTTGTTGTCGAAACCTGGGAATGGTGGTCGTCCGAGCGTGTCTCAATAATTGTGAACGTGATAAGCCTTCTGATTATAAATGGATACTGGATTTAAGTTAATCCTCCAATACCTGGTAAATGATTGTTCTAGGGTAGGAAGGGTCACTGGCACATTCATGCTCTATGTACAGTATAGTACTAGGCTTTATGTAAATTTCCCTTAAATATCGAACGTTTTTCAGTGTCATTGTATTTCAAGATTGTTCTGTTTATTATTATACTTTCATGTTGAATAAACTTAAGTTTCTAGTATAAAGCAAACGTATAAATTAAACAAACATCGTTGGTGTTTACACTCAATGCTGCCTGTCAGATTTTTTCATCATGGATATCGAAATACGTTTCTTTTATATTGATGAAATAAAGAAGTGGTGATAAATCGTTTTACCTAAATTCATAGTTAATACGATATTCTAGAGAATTATATTGAAAATCATTTTATGTGAAAATAATTAAGTGGCAAACGGGTATTTTTTGTAAACGAGTATTTTCCAGCTGCACGGTAGATAATACTGTGTGATAAATATATTTGAATAAAAGCTAACGAAAATCTACCCGTATCTGTATACTACACCAACCCTTATGGGAAGCCAGTTGACTTTTCTGTATAAAAAGTCAGACTCACAAGCCAAGTGAACTATATTTAACCCATCTGAAAGTCCTATCAAGGACGACGTTGCCTCTGCACCCTCACCGCTTTGACGAAATGGAAAAAAATGATCGCTGGGCTATATCTGATTTGAGCAGTGACGAAACTGAATATGTATGACTCAATGATTCACTCATTCTAAAATTAGATTAAGTTGATAATTTTTGTCAATTCGAAAGTACGAAGGGCCATAACATACTAACTATATATGTAAGTGTTTTTCACATAACCGAAGCTGAATCCGTAAACAAACACAATACATTCACGTAAAACAAAAACAAAAAAATCTATGCAAAATCCCCAAGCCCTAAACGTTTACTAACTTCTCTATAAACCCTTATGGCAAAGACTCGTTTTAGATACACCACGAAAACTACTAACAAAAATAGGGTTTCCGGGTGTATTTTGTGTCGTTTCAATCGAATCTGACCTTAATTTCCGTCGCACATTAGCCATTTTTTCTTAATTTTTCTAGAAAATCGACTTAACCTTACGTAACTTCCTAACTCAGGGGCTCTGCCCTCTTGAGCCCTCGCCATATAAAACAGGAAGTACTTATTTTGACATCTGGTGTCAATGAAAGTAACTTTCTAAACGTCCTCAGGCTATTTTTACTTATCCTCAAATGTAGTATAAAATGGCTACACATCGTTATCAATTTGTTGGAGGATATTCACTAAAATATTTGTTTTGTTGTATAAATTAAAAGATCGAATTTGGGAACTGTTTTATCTAATATTTTCATGTTTGTCGATTGGTTTAATTGCTAAACTAGTTACTTACTTGCTCAAAGACCTTACTTGCTGAAACGCAGTAATAACATAACCCAAAACTTTAACTTAACCTAGTACTCAGGCGAGTCGCTTTCATGGCAGGTTAGGTTAGAATTTTTAATATTCAGAAAATAGAGTGAAGCAACGGCCCCCTGTATGTCAAGAAGTGGACGCTACCTTGTGGGTGTATGCCTGCCTGTTTACGGGATAATGTAATGTAGTATGGTGCTGCTGAGCGTCTAGACTCTAGAGTATTTACTAGAGGAATTATTGGCTTACGAATATCTGTGCTAACCATTATTAAGTGAACTCCATTTCCAAAACTTTTTTTTTTTAAGATTTATATTTTTCTTCATTATCATGCTAAAGATGGAGGAAGAGAATAGAAAATAAATGATGAAAAATTTTATGTAATTTCATAGAATAATGTAAGATGTTATTACAGGAGAGTGGAGTACTTTGGTGACAGGAGCTCCCGGCGGCAGGACCTGGACAAGTGAACACAGGAGAGTGGAGTACCTTGGTGACAGGAGCTCCCGGTGGCAGGACCTGGACAAGTGAACACCCACCACCACCTCTTCCAGATATGATGGGTCCCACAACACCTGATGACCTACACTGTGCTCCAGGCAGGTATTGACTAACGCCTGGTGGTGACTTGACCCCTGACCCTCGATATATACAACAGCTCTTAATGTTTTTCTTGAACACACACACAGCTCCTTATGATGGGAGGACAGCAACACCACTTATGACCATTCTCCCGAGACTTCAAATGATTCAGTGAAATATTCCCTCACATTACGGATGCTGGTTGGGATATTTCCTGACCTGTTTATCCTTGTCATGTGAATTATATTATTGATTCAGTCTTGTTGCTAAATGTGGTTTTTTTATGGCCAGAGGTCAAGGTTACAATAGTTGACATGAGTTGGCGCCTCACTCGACCACCGGGATTTGTTTACAAGTTCGTGTCACTGTTGCGAGACTCGTGTATATTGGAGTATTTTATTGAGTTTTATTAATCAGACTTTCTTTACTGTTTATATATTGTTGGTGTGTTACATAATTCAACTATAAGTTAATCAAGTATTTTACTATATGTTATTTTAAGCCAAGTGACTATACGGATTGACAATAGTTGAGGCGTAAAAGTTCCTCCCGGACACCACAAACACTTTGCTTAACCATTTATGTGTTTTCTAACTGTAACGGAAGATGAATTTTCCGATAATTTATAATTTTTCATTAACAACAACAACCGTTATAAAAACACTCGTAACTCAGATAAACTAAGTATCACAAAATTTCCTTCCATATAAAGTTCAGGTTTTCATAAGTGTCTTTTGCTCACAACCTTTCGTGAATCCGAAGATCAGCGGACCTATGTTATTTGTGAAGGCTGAGGAGGGAGAAGCAAACTCTCTATGTTAGTAATGTATTTGTTTATCATTGCTGGTAAGTGATATTTACAGCTCATCGAGGGAGCGTCGCCCATCACCTGTTAGGTACGTGCAGCCTTTACTGTGACTACAACAGTCTGTTGACTCGAACTTTGCAACTGAGTCGACGGACACGCAGAGTCACGAGTGTTCTTTAGTTTTTGATCTATCGTATTTATATTCTGATGCTTTAGGGATAATAACTCTTCTGTGTTGTTCTCTGATAATTTCAGCTCTTGAGTAAGCTAAAATTAGTTTATAAAACGGCACTAATAATAAAAATATCATAAAAGGAAACAAGAACATGACGAACAAGTTCAAGTGACGTTCGTTTTATGATATTTATGTTATCAGAGCATTTCATAGCTCATTATTATTTCACCATGTACGGAAATTATCAGAGATCAAATATGAATAGTTGTTATTTCTTAAAATATCACAACATAGAGCTGTTGTGATCCGTCCCGTGTCCTGGCCAGTGGGTTTTGTTTCTCCATCTCTGTGATGGCGGCAAATATCGTTTTCGTGTCCGTTTTCGAGATCCGGAATTTTGGCAACTGTCGTTGGGGTCGAGCTGGTGGTGGTGATGGGTGCCTTTTGGGCTGCTTGACGAATTTCGTTTCCCGAAAAAGCACGTCGGCGTTTTTTGTTTTTAACCTTCGTCCAGTTGTCGTCCTCGGTGGCGGTGGCAGTGGTGGCGGAGCTGTTGGGGGCGGCGGAGGTGTGTGGATGGCGTTGTTCTTGGTTTTCAGAGCTTCGTGGAAGGCCCGCAGCTGGTCCGCTTTCTCTGTGCGGAGCCTGTCGTGGTTCGGGTCGTCGGGTTGGCTGTTCAGGCGAGGGTCGCGGTGAGGAGGGCGTACGCACTCCATAACCGGTGGTTAAGTGGTTTTCTTCTTCTTTGGAGGTTTTTCTGTTGCTCAGAGCCTACCTATTCCGGTTGAGTAAGTAGCGGAGGAATTAAACACCCCCACAGCCACTTGATGGCGGGGTGGTCATAGAGTGATTCATGAGCTTCTCACCCGGAGTCCCGTTTGTGGAAACCTACTTCCTAGTGTATGTGACTGCTCACTTATAGACGTGAGCTAAGTGTGCCTATTGGGTAAGGATGAGGATTGCTACCCTCTTTCCAGGTGGACCCGCACGATCACGGTTTTCCTGGAAAGACTCGGCAGAGGGATGGGTTCTTGCTCCAACCCACATTCGTGTTCACAATCTCCTGGGAGGGAGGTGAACAGTTACAGGGGGGACCGCAGGACGAATACACTTTTGAGGGTGCAGGCCCCTAGGCCAGAGCGAAAAAAAGAAAAATAGTAGTAGAAGGAAAAGAGCTCAAACCACGTCGGGAATACCACGCTATAGCTGCTATCCAACTGGAGTGTGGGTCACTCACACCACCAGTGGGTAGGGTAAACTAATGCTCGATAAACCGAAAACGCTCCTGAGATGTTGTCGAAGATGTCAGCGGACCAGCAAAGTTGGCCAACAATGGCAGCAGAGAGGGCAGGTCTTCATAGCTCCCGGTCCTCACCCCATGAGGGCTGAAGGTGTGTGTGTGTGTGTGTGTGTGGCCTTCTGCCTCTTCTCAACCCCTTTGAGCAAGACGTCTACTCACTTTACCAAGATCTTTTGACATGTAAATCCTACCTTTATAATACAGTAGCCAAGTACAAGTTTCTTTTCATCAACAAAAAGTTGACCAAAAAAGATAGTTTTTCCTGCAAAGGCTTTGGGGGAAAATTTACACATGACCAGATAGGCTTTGAGGTCTGGAGCGTTTATGGTTAGCTTCATGGAATAATGAAGATGCTTGAACCTGATAAAGGAATCACTGTATTATAACATTATGCAACTAACTCGTGCTCTGTTACATAAACATCGTTTAACTTAGCTCATTACAGTAACGACTAAAATATAAAATTATTGCTGTTACACACACACACACACACACACACACACACACACACACACACCTAGCCCGAGAATTGCTGTTCGACACCACAACCGCATCCAGCCCATACGTGCACGAACTGATCGCTATAAGAACAGCCCAGTCCCAACCATTGTAAAAATTAATTATCAATAACTTTTTATAAACCAGTGTATTCACTCCCAGTAAACACTACTCCTTGCACTGTCACTATGTTGAAATGCACTGTAGTTTGAGCTTTTCCCCATCTAGTTATTATATATCTTATTTGTATCACTTATGTTACTTGTATATTATTTGTAATTCGAAACCCATTCCCCAAATATGTAACTGTATATTTTCAGTCTTCTGGCTGCCAAGCTCTTTCAATAAACCGTTAATTATTATTATTATTATTACACACACACACACACACACACAACAGATGAATCAGAAGGTTGTGTTATAAAGGAAACAGCATAACTTAAGAGTAAAGCATTGTTTCCTGTAAGTGAGAAACCTTTTGATTAGTTGTCGATGCATTTGTAACAGTGTGTGTGTGTGTGTGTGTGTGTGTGTGTGTGCGTGTGTGTGTTTGTGTATGAGCACTATACACGTATCTTGCTTAAATCTACTTCAATATAGTTTATGGTCGTACCCCTGAATCTTGCTTAAATCTACTTCAATATAGTTTATGGTCGTACCCCTCAATCTTGCTTAGATCTACTTCAATATAGTTTATGGTTGTTTCCCCTCAATCTTGCTTAAATCTACTTCAATATAGTTTACGGTTGTTTCCCCTCAATCTTGCTTAAATCTATTTCAATATAGTTTATGATCGTACCCCTGAATCTTGCTTAAATCTACTTCAATATAGTTTATGGTCGTACCCCTCAATCTTGCTTAAATCTACTTTAATATAGTATATGGTTGTTTCCCCTCAATCTTGCTTAAATCTACTTCAATATAGTTTATGGTCGTACCCCTGAATCTTGCTTAAACCTACTTCAATGTAGTTTATGGTCGTACCCCTGAATCTTGCTTAAATCTACTTCAATATAGTTTATGGTCGTACCCCTGAATCTTGCTTAAATCTACTTTAATATAGTTTATGGTTGTTTCCCCTCAATCTTGCTTAAATCTATTTCAATATAGTTTATGATCGTACCCCTGAATCTTGCTTAAATCTACTTCAATATAGTTTATGGTCGTACCCCTCAATCTTGCTTAAATCTACTTCAATATAGTTTATGGTTGTTTCCCCTCAATCTTGCTTAAATCTACTTCAATATAGTTTATGGTCGTGCCCCTGAATCTTGCTTAAATCTACTTCAATATAGTTTATGGTCGTACCCCTCAATCTTGCTTAAATCTACTTCAATATAGTTTATGGTCGTACCCCTCAATCTTGCTTAAATCTACTTCAATATAGTTTATGGTCGTACCCCTCAATCTTGCTTAAATCTACTTCAATATAGTTTATGGTTGTTTCCCCTGAATCTTGCTTAAATCTACTTCAATATAGTTTATGGTCGTACCCCTCAATCTTGCTTAAATATACTTCAATATAGTTTATGGTTGTTTCCCCTCAATCTTGCTTAAATCTACTTCAATATAGTTTATGGTCGTACCCCTCAATCTTGCTTAAATCTACTTCAATATAGTTTATGGTTGTACCCCTCAATCTTGCTTAAATCTACTTCAATATACTTTATGGTCGTACCCCTCAATCTTGCTTAAATCTACTTCAATATAGTTTATGGTTGTTTCCCCTCAATCTTGCTTAAATCTACTTCAATATAGTTTATGGTTGTACCCCTCAATCTTGCTTAAATCTACTTCAATATACTTTATGGTCGTACCCCTCAATCTTGCTTAAATCTACTTCAATATAGTTTATGGTTGTTTCCCCTCAATCTTGCCTAAATCTACTTCAATATAGTTTATGGTTGTACCCCTCAATCTTGCTTAAATATACTTCAATATACTTTATGGTCGTACCCCTCAATCCTGCTTAAATCTACTTCAATATAATTTATGGTTGTTTCCCCTCAATCTTGCTAAAATCTACTTCAATATAGTTTATGGTCGTACCCCTCAATCTTGCTTAAATCTACTTCAATGTAGTTTATGGTCGTACCCCTCAATCTTGCTTAAATCTACTTCAATATAGTTTATGGTCGTACCCCTCAATCTTGCTTAAATCTACTTCAATATAGTTTATGGTCGTACCCCTCAATCTTGCTTAAATCTACTTCAATATAGTTTATGGTCGTACCCCTCAATCTTGCTTAAATCTACTTCAATATAGTTTATGGTTGTTTCCCCTCAATCTTGCTTAAATCTACTTCAATATAGTTTATGGTCGTACCCCTGAATCTTGCTTAAATCTACTTCAATATAGTTTATGGTCGTACCCCTCAATCTTGCTTAAATCTACTTCAATATAGTTTATGGTCGTACCCCTCAATCTTGCTTAAATCTACTTCAATATAGTTTATGGTCGTACCCCTCAATCTTGCTTAAATCTACTTCAATATAGTTTATGGTCGTACTCCTCAATCTTGCTTAAATCTACTTCAATATAGTTTATGGTCGTACCCCTCAATCTTGCTTAAATCTACTTTAATATAGTTTATGGTTGTTTCCCCTCAATCTTGCTTAAATCTACTTCAATATAGTTTATGGTCGTACCCCTGAATCTTGCTTAAATCTACTTCAATATAGTTTATGGTCGTACCCCTCAATCTTGCTTAAATCTACTTCAATATAGTTTATGATCGTACCCCTGAATCTTGCTTAAATCTACTTCAATATAGTTTATGGTCGTACCCCTGAATCTTGCTTAAATCTACTTCAATATAGTTTATGGTCGTACCCCTCAATCTTGCTTAAATCTACTTCAATATAGTTTATGGTCGTACCCCTCAATCTTGCTTAAATCTACCTCAATATAGTTTATGGTCGTACCCCTCAATCTTGCTTAAATCTACTTCAATATAGTTTATGGTTGTTTCCCCTGAATCTTGCTTAAATCTACTTCAATATAGTTTATGGTCGTACCCCTCAATCTTGCTTAAATATACTTCAATATAGTTTATGGTTGTTTTCCCTCAATCTTGCTTAAATCTACTTCATTATAGTTTATGGTCGTACCCCTCAATCTTGCTTAAATCTACTTCAATATAGTTTATGGTTGTACCCCTCAATCTTGCTTAAATCTACTTCAATATACTTTATGGTCGTACCCCTCAATCTTGCTTAAATCTACTTCAATATAGTTTATGGTTGTTTCTCCTCAATCTTGCTTAAATCTACTTCAATATAGTTTATGGTTGTACCCCTCAATCTTGCTTAAATCTACTTCAATATACTTTATGGTCGTACCCCTCAATCCTGCTTAAATCTACTTCAATATAGTTTATGGTTGTTTCCCCTCAATCTTGCTTAAATCTACTTCAATATAGTTTATGGTTGTACCCCTCAATCTTGCTTAACTCTACTTCAATATACTTTATTGTCGTACCCCTCAATCCTGCATAAATCTACTTCAATATAGTTTATGGTTGTTTCCCCTCAATCTTGCTTAAATCTACTTCAATATAGTTTATGGTTGTACCCCTCAATCTTGCTTAAATCTACTTCAATATACTTTATGGTCGTACCCCTCAATCCTGCTTAAATCTACTTCAATATAGTTTATGGTTGTTCCCCTCAATCTTGGTTAAATCTACTTCAATATAGTTTATGGTTGTACCCCTCAATGTTGCTTAAATCTTCTTTAATATAGTTTATGGTCGTTTCCCCTCAATCTGCCTGTAGGCTTTCTGATACACAGGGGGCACTCCATACTCTATCAATATTACGATCCCAGGGTATTTCATCACCATTTCAAAAGCGCCGCTACACCTCCCAGCAAAAGCTCTGCCATGTCAATTTGTGTCACATTCTGGCTAAATAAACATTCAATTTTAACATGGGATAGAATAATGTTAAATGACAGACAATGCTGATGGTTCGTTTAGGTGATTACGGGTTATAAAGTTAACCAGTAACAGCTAACGATATGAACCAACCAATCCCAAAATAAACTACGAATAAAGTTAATCTAACCAAACCAAATTAATTTAACCAAACCTTAAAGAAACTCAACCTAGATTAACTTAACCTAACCAAACCATAGTTGATATCTGGTAGTATTAGAGAGGTATCTGGTAGAAAGTGCAGAAAAATGGATTAGGAAAAAATAGGAAAAATGAGAGGAAAAATTAGTATTTATTTTGAAATGGGAAAAACTAAGGAAAAAATTAGGACAATGAGGAAAAAATTGGTTGAATGGGGTAAAAATTAGGTAAAAAATTGTTAGAAATGAGGGAAAAATTGAGGTAAAACTGAAGTACTATTCCCAGGTAGGGATTTTGTACTAACTAATAAGCGGCTCCACATGCAAGAGATAGATATACTCGGGTATGTATATATAGTGAAAATACACAAGACCTCAACGATTGGTGCGTGAAGGTCTCGTGTTGACCAGGAGAACAACAGTGGATTGAGGAAAGCATGTCGGTGGCTTGGGTAATAACAGTGATAACCCTGACTACTACACTGAAATACGGATAATGTCAGTAGGTATAATCTGAAAGTCGTGTATAGACAGAAACACAGAGGCAGACAAAGAAACAGACACAGACAAACAGGTAATTTGACTTCATAAATGTATATATAGTCTTATTGTTAACTGCATGTTATATGATACTTATACAACTGATAATAGCGCACCCGATATCTACACCAACAATACGTGTATAGTGCTCACACACAAACACACACACACACACACACACACACACACACTGTTACAAATGCATCGACAACTAATCAAAAGGTTTCTCACTTACAGGAAACAATGCTTTACTCTTAAGTTATGCTGTTTCCTTTATAACACAACCTTCTGATTCATCTGTTGTGTGTGTGTGTGTGTGTGTGTAATAATAATAATAATAATTAACGGTTTATTGAAAGAGCTTGGCAGCCAGACGACTGAAAATATACAGTTACATATTTGGGGAATGGGTTTCGAATTACAAATAATATACAAGTAACATAAGTGATACAAATAAGATATATAATAACTAGATGGGGAAAAGCTCAAACTACAGTGCATTTCAACATAGTGACAGTGCAAGGAGTAGTGTTTACTGGGAGTGAATACACTGGTTTATAACAAGTTATTGATAATTAATTTTTACAATGGTTGGGACTGGGCTGTTCTTATAGCGATCAGTTCGTGCACGTATGGGCTGGATGCGGTTGTGGTGTCGAACAGCAATTCTCGGGCTAGGTAATAATAATAATAATAATAATTAACGGTTTATTGAAAGAGCTTGGCAGCCAGAAGGCTGAAAATATACAGTTACATATTTGGGGAATGGGTTACGAATTACAAATAATATACAAGTAACATAAGTGACACAAATAAGACATATAATAACTTAGATGGGGAAAAGCTCAAACTACAGTTCATTTCAACATAGTGACAGTGTTACAGTATTACAAGGTGTGTGTGTGTGTGTGTGTGTGTGTGTGTGTGTGTGTGTGTGTGTGTGTGTGTGTGTGTGTAACAGCAATAATTTTATATTTTAGTCGTTACTGTAATGAGCTAAGTTAAACGATGTTTATGTAACAGAGCACGAGTTAGTTGCATAATGTTATAATACAGTGATTCCTTTATCAGGTTCAAGCATCTTCATTATTCCATGAAGCTAACCATAAACGCTCCAGACCTCAAAGCCTATCTGGTCATGTGTAAATTTTCCCCCAAAGCCTTTGCAGGAAAAACTATCTTTTTTGGTCAACTTTTTGTTGATGAAAAGAAACTTGTACTTGGCTACTGTATTATAAAGGTAGGATTTACATGTCAAAAGATCTTGGTAAAGTGAGTAGACGTCTTGCTCAAAGGGGTTGAGAAGAGGCAGAAGGCCACACACACACACACACACACACCTTCAGCCCTCATGGGGTGAGGACCGGGAGCTATGAAGACCTGCCCTCTCTGCTGCCATTGTTGGCCAACTTTGCTGGTCCGCTGACATCTTCGACAACATCTCAGGAGCGTTTTCGGTTTATCGAGCATTAGTTTACCCTACCCACTGGTGGTGTGAGTGACCCACACTCCAGTTGGATAGCAGCTATAGCGTGGTATTCCCGACGTGGTTTGAGCTCTTTTCCTTCTACTACTATTTTTCTTTTTTTCGCTCTGGCCTAGGGGCCTGCACCCTCAAAAGTGTATTCGTCCTGCGGTCCCCCCTGTAACTGTTCACCTCCCTCCCAGGAGATTGTGAACACGAATGTGGGTTGGAGCAAGAACCCATCCCTCTGCCGAGTCTTTCCAGGAAAACCGTGATCGTGCGGGTCCACCTGGAAAGAGGGTAGCAATCCTCATCCTTACCCAATAGGCACACTTAGCTCACGTCTATAAGTGAGCAGTCACATACACTAGGAAGTAGGTTTCCACAAACGGGACTCCGGGTGAGAAGCTCATGAATCACTCTATGACCACCCCGCCATCAAGTGGCTGTGGGGGGTGTTTAATTCCTCCGCTACTTACTCAACCGGAATAGGTAGGCTCTGAGCAACAGAAAAACCTCCAAAGAAGAAGAAAAACCACTTAACCACCGGTTATGGAGTGCGTACGCCCTCCTCACCGCGACCCTCGCCTGAACAGCCAACCCGACGACCCGAACCACGACAGGCTCCGCACAGAGAAAGCGGACCAGCTGCGGGCCTTCCACGAAGCTCTGAAAACCAAGAACAACGCCATCCACACACCTCCGCCGCCCCCAACAGCTCCGCCACCACTGCCACCGCCACCGAGGACGACAACTGGACGAAGGTTAAAAACAAAAAACGCCGACGTGCTTTTTCGGGAAACGAAATTCGTCAAGCAGCCCAAAAGGCACCCATCACCACCACCAGCTCGACCCCAACGACAGTTGCCAAAATTCCGGATCTCGAAAACGGACACGAAAACGATATTTGCCGCCATCACAGAGATGGAGAAACAAAACCCACTGGCCAGGACACGGGACGGATCACAACAGCTCTATGTTGTGATATTTTAAGAAATAACAACTATTCATATTTGATCTCTGATAATTTCCGTACATGGTGAAATAATAATGAGCTATGAAATGCTCTGATAACATAAATATCATAAAACGAACGTCACTTGAACTTGTTCGTCATGTTCTTGTTTCCTTTTATGATATTTTTATTATTAGTGCCGTTTTATAAACTAATTTTAGCTTACTCAAGAGCTGAAATTATCAGAGAACAACACAGAAGAGTTATTATCCCTAAAGCATCAGAATATAAATACGATAGATCAAAAACTAAAGAACACTCGTGACTCTGCGTGTCCGTCGACTCAGTTGCAAAGTTCGAGTCAACAGACTGTTGTAGTCACAGTAAAGGCTGCACGTACCTAACAGGTGATGGGCGACGCTCCCTCGATGAGCTGTAAATATCACTTACCAGCAATGATAAACAAATACATTACTAACATAGAGAGTTTGCTTCTCCCTCCTCAGCCTTCACAAATAACATAGGTCCGCTGATCTTCGGATTCACGAAAGGTTGTGAGCAAAAGACACTTATGAAAACCTGAACTTTATATGGAAGGAAATTTTGTGATACTTAGTTTATCTGAGTTACGAGTGTTTTTATAACGGTTGTTGTTGTTAATGAAAAATTATAAATTATCGGAAAATTCATCTTCCGTTACAGTTAGAAAACACATAAATGGTTAAGCAAAGTGTTTGTGGTGTCCGGGAGGAACTTTTACGCCTCAACTATTGTCAATCCGTATAGTCACTTGGCTTAAAATAACATATAGTAAAATACTTGATTAACTTATAGTTGAATTATGTAACACACCAACAATATATAAACAGTAAAGAAAGTCTGATTAATAAAACTCAATAAAATACTCCAATATACACGAGTCTCGCAACAGTGACACGAACTTGTAAACAAATCCCGGTGGTCGAGTGAGGCGCCAACTCATGTCAACTATTGTAACCTTGACCTCTGGCCATAAAAAAACCACATTTAGCAACAAGACTGAATCAATAATATAATTCACATGACAAGGATAAACAGGTCAGGAAATATCCCAACCAGCATCCGTAATGTGAGGGAATATTTCACTGAATCATTTGAAGTCTCGGGAGAATGGTCATAAGTGGTGTTGCTGTCCTCCCATCATAAGGAGCTGTGTGTGTGTTCAAGAAAAACATTAAGAGCTGTTGTATATATCGAGGGTCAGGGGTCAAGTCACCACCAGGCGTGAGTCAATACCTGCCTGGAGCACAGTGAAGGTCATCAGGTGTTGTGGGACCCATCTTATCTGGAAGAGGTGGTGGTGGGTGTTCACTTGTCCAGGTCCTGCCACCGGGAGCTCCTGTCACCAAGGTACTCCACTCTCCTGTGTTCACTTGTCCAGGTCCTGCCGCCGGGAGCTCCTGTCAGCAAAGTACTCCACTCTCCTGTAATAACATCTTACATTATTCTATGAAATTACATAAAATTTTTCATCATTTATTTTCTATTCTCTTCCTCCATCTTTAGCATGATAATGAAGAAAAATATAAATCTTAAAAAAAAAAAGTTTAGGAAATGGAGTTCACTTAATAATGGTTAGCACAGATATTCGTAAGCCAATAATTCCTCTAGTAAATACTCTAGAGTCTAGACGCTCAGCAGCACCATACTACATTACACTATCCCGTAAACAGGCAGGCATACACCCACAAGGTAGCGTCCACTTCTTGACATACAGGGGGCCGTTGCTTCACTCTATTTTCTGAATATTAAAAATTCTAACCTAACCTGCCATGAAAGCGACTCGCCTGAGTACTAGGTTAAGTTAAAGTTTTGGGTTATGTTATTACTGCGTTTCAGCAAGTAAGGTCTTTGAGCAAGTAAGTAACTAGTTTAGCAATTACACCAATCGACAAACATGAAAATATTAGATAAAACAGTTCCCAAATTCGATCTTTTAATTCATACAACAAAACAAATATTTTAGTGAATATCCTCCAACAAATTGATAACGATGTGTAGCCATTTTATACTACATTTGAGGATAAGTAAAAATAGCCTGAGGACGTTTAGAAAGTTACTTTCATTGACACCAGATGTCAAAATAAGTACTTCCTGTTTTATATGGCGAGGGCTCAAGAGGGCAGAGCCCCTGAGTTAGGAAGTTACGTAAGGTTAAGTCGATTTTCTAGAAAAATTAAGAAAAAATGGCTAATGTGCGACGGAAATTAAGGTCAGATTCGATTGAAACGACACAAAATACACCCGGAAACCCTATTTTTGTTAGTAGTTTTCGTGGTGTATCTAAAACGAGTCTTTGCCATAAGGGTTTATAGAGAAGTTAGTAAACGTTTAGGGCTTGGGGATTTTGCATAGATTTTTTTGTTTTTGTTTTACGTGAATGTATTGTGTTTGTTTACGGATTCAGCTTCGGTTATGTGAAAAACACTTACATATATAGTTAGTATGTAATGGCCCTTCGTACTTTCGAATTGACAGAAATTATCAACTTAATCTAATTTTAGAATGAGTGAATCATTGAGTCATACATATTCAGTTTCGTCACTGCTCAAATCAGATATAGCCCAGCGATCATTTTTTTCCATTTCGTCAAAGCGGTGAGGGTGCAGAGGCAACGTCGTCCTTGATAGGACTTTCAGATGGGTTAATTAAAGTTCACTTGGCTTGTGAGTCTGACTTTTTATACAGAAAAGTCAACTGGCTTCCCATAAGGGTTGGTGTAGTATACAGATACGGGTAGATTTTCGTTAGCTTTTATTCAAATATATTTATCACACAGTATTATCTACCGTGCAGCTGGAAAATACTCGTTTACAAAAAATACCCGTTTGCCACTTAATTATTTTCACATAAAATGATTTTCAATATAATTCTCTAGAATATCGTATTAACTATGAATTTAGGTAAAACGATTTATCACCACTTCTTTATTTCATCAATATAAAAGAAACTTATTTCGATATCCATGATGAAAAAATCTGACAGGCAGCATTGAGTGTAAACACCAACGATGTTTGTTTAATTTATACGTTTGCTTTATACTAGAAACTTAAGTTTATTCAACGTGAAAGTATGATAATAAACAGAACAATCTTGAAATACAATGACACTGAAAAACGTTCGATATTTAAGGGAAATTTACATAAAGCCTAGTACTATACTGTACATAGAGCATGAATGTGCCAGTGACCCTTCCTACCCTAGAACAATCATTTACCAGGTATTGGAGGATTAACTTAAATCCAGTATCCATTTATAATCAGAAGGCTTATCACGTTCACAATTATTGAGACACGCTCGGACGACCACCATTCCCAGGTTTCGACAACAGCATAGTGTTCTTACTCTCAAACACGTAATATCACACAAAGATCAAAAGTTACCGCCTAGTATCTGTGACTCACCTCTTCTTTCTTTCCAGTTTACTCAACATGATGGAATTTGTCACAAAAAAAAATCCTGTTATTAAACACCTCGTGAGTCAACACCTTCACTCTTTAACAGGGGTACGGTACTACTTAGGGTAAATTTATCCTACGCCAGCGACCAGTGTTGTTGTTCACCGAGGTAAAATTTGTTCACGCACAACTGAGTTTATACATACCATCATATTTCTACCACATACTTGTCTAGTTTTAATTTATATTGAAATTATCAAGCCAAATTTATACGTTTTCATTTGATTTGGCGCATTCTGTCATTGTAGAAACCTAAAAGGAGGATGGCAGTGGTGAGCGTGTTGTTTGGGATATTTGCGCATGCACAACGTATACCCATGGGATTTGGAACTTGTGAAACCGTGTCCAGTAATTGTGCATTGTGTGATGAAGAGGTGAAATATGACAAGATGCCATGTATTATTGTTTATAAGGCAGTACACTCTCACAGGTCAGGTCAGGTCAACATGGCTGGCCAGACATATTCTCGGATCTAAAGTGTTATTGGTGGGGACATACTCCCTGTGTGGGAGCGGGAATTTGACAATGTGTCCGTGAATATCGGATGTCGCCTTTAGCATTGCCACCCAAGGTTTCTGCTCATCCCCGACGGCATAAATTGTAAATATTCCGCGTGTTCACCGGCGTTCTCCAAGTGAGTGGTAAGATAATGAGGAGGCTCGGTAGGCCTGCTTTGACAGGGGTGGCCCCGAGACTATCGCCCCTATGGGGCCGAGAGTGCTGCCCATGCGGTCGCCCCCACCCCCACCTCCACCATAGTAACGGACACTTGATGTAGGGTCTCGACGAACCAAGTGAGGATTTTCTGAGGTGTTGTGCCGTCAGAAAAACAGTTACTATTAAGGACAAGTGAAGTGTAATAAAAGTGCTTATAAACTGAGAATGCACCTGTTACCTTGCACCACACCTCACACCTGAACTAACGTGTCGTGGGTTGAGTACTGGGGAGTGGGTCTGCCAGGCAGTAGTTCTATTGAAACTAAAATTGACTTTTATACTGTATCTAACCAGAAAAACAGAGATACTATTAAGAACAAGTGAAGTGTAATAAAAGTGCTTATAAACTGAGAATACGCCTGTTACCTTAGTCCCCCCCCCCCCCCCCGACACCACACTCCCTCCGCTCCCAGGAGGCCTCAAGGACATCGCTGGCCTACATGTCGCCTCTGTGCCCCAGTGTATATGGCCTAGATTCCATCTAAAATCTAACCATGGCAGGAGTCATCGCTGGGCGGCGCTCTGCCTATGTCCTTGATGAAGAAAATGAAGAGGACAGTCATAGCGACACTGAAGCTGGCTTTCAGAAATTTCAGACACGGCAGCAGAAACGCAAGATGAGGACCAAGGGAAGGAAGCAGAGGAGAGCCAATAGGGGCATCCCCCCCCCCCCTCCCATTGCTCCCCGGGCTAAGTACATGCGCCTTGCCTTCCCCGAGAACGCAACCAATTTGATGAAGATTAATTGGTTGACTGCCCTGAATAAGGATTATGGCATGGCTAAGCTGAATGTTGTCGTGCCAGGTAACACCCCTCGTTTTGTCTATGTAGGCCGAGAGGAGACAGAAGCTATCCAACGCTTCATTGATGGTAGGGTCGGTTCAATACACCTTATTAAGCGAGATGAACCTGTTCGACCCCAAAAAATGAGGGAATACCTTGTCACCCAATTCCCCAAGGGTATTCCCCCCAAGAGAGCTCTGTCACTCCAGGGCGTCCACAGTGCAAGGAGACTTTATAAGGATGGTGCACAACTTAGTAGGATCATCATTGTCTGGAAAAGGAAGGAACCACCTCCTGAGAAGTACAGCTTCTTTGGCAGCACGTACGGCACCCCTAGTAACATCAGTCGGTGGATTCCTCCCCCTGTGGTGTGCTACAACTGCTTTGGGGTCAATCATGTGGCGAAATACTGTCACAAGCCAGCCACCTGCGGCTACTGCGCAGGAATGCATAGCACAAGCAGCTGCCCCATCAAGGAAGGTGCCTCTCAGGACGGAAGAGAGCAGGACTCCCCATCTGAGTGGCAGTGCGCCAGATGCAGGAAGAAGGGTGTGACGGCCTGGCATCCAGGTTGCCTTGGGAGCCCGCCTCCACCCACAATAGCGGTCACACTCAGTGACGCCAATGCTACAGGGTCGCCGCCAACGCCTGAAATCAACAGCTACACCTCCCCACCTAGGACGCAGTGTTACAGGTGCAGGGAGGAGGGTGTGACCGCCTGGCATCCAGGTTGCCCTGGAAGCCCGCCTCCACCAACAAAAGCGGTCCCACTCAGTGATGCCAACAGCAACACTGCGGGGTCGCCTCCAGCACCTGAAATCAACAGGGACACCTCCCCACCCAGGGGGCAGTGTCCCAGGTCCAGGGAGGAGGGTGTGACGGCCTTGCACCCCAGTTGTCCTGGGAGGTCGCCTCCATCCACAATAGCAGTCCCACTCAATGATGCCAATGCGGCCGGATCGCCTCCACCACCTGAAGTCAACAGGCACAGTGACTCTCCTTCGTTAGCCAATGCAGGTCAGGTTAAAGCCTGCCAAGTAAGTGTACCAGTGAACAATGACAGTGATAGTGTTAGTGGAGCTTCTGAAGGAGCTAGTGCCTCCTCTCATAATGATGCCAACTTGAGGGTGAGCAGCCAGAGCGAGACCGATAGTGATGGTAGCATGAATGGGGAGAATGAGCCCCAGACTGCCAGCGTGGTCTCTACAATAGTCCCAGGTCTGAAGACTGTTCATGACCCTGTAAGTTTTCCATTGTTTAATGAGGAGGAACTCGCGGGACTGATGAAGCAACCCGCGTATAAAAATCCTACTGGAATAAGGGCTGTGAAGAACATTATCAGGAAATCCAGAGGTGCAGAAATTGGAAGGGTCAGCTTATTGGTCAGGCTGATCTATGAAGCCAGCGTGCGTCTCTCTACGTTAAACACAAGCTGGGAAAAGTAACACGAACGCTTAGGTTCATTTCATGGAACATCCGGAGTGTTAATCGCAGAATTAATGATCTACAATGGTTTGTTAAAGTTTTTGACATTGATGTAATTGGCTTACAAGAACCTTACACGTCCAGCACCCAGAGGAAAGTTGCACCCAGGATAGCTGGGTTTACAGCATATAATAGTGGAGCAGGAAGTGGCCTGCTCACATATGTAAAGAATGGTCTGGTCTGTAAATGGATTAAAACTCACAATGATGAAAGTATTCACTATCAACAATTTACAGTAAAGACAGCAAACAGTCAATTTTCGCTGTATAACATCTATGTTCGGTGTAATGAACTGCGAGCGGACGTGTTACCAAAGCCATCAGGTAACAATGCTATGCTGTGTATGGGTGACTTTAACTCTCGTCACACTGTCCTCGGTGATGTCCAGTGTAACTCTAATGGGAGGGTGTTCGTGAATTACATCAATAATCATAATATCACTGTATACGACACAGACAAAGTGACACATCTGATGGGGGGCAGACTTGATTATGTGATTGGGTATAACCTAGTAGACAGTAATGTCAAGGCTAAGGTCATCTCAGACTACCTTGTCAGTGATCATTATGCAATACTTACTGAATACACTGTTGCTGATGTCAAGTGTGAACCCCATCCTAAGCTCAGAATTAACATCCCAGATAATCTTAAACTGCACTTCAAGGCCTACATCCACAGATGGTATGCTGGATATACACCTGGGTCAGTGGATGAATTTTGCTGTGATCTTGTAAATGTCATTACCACATATTATACCACCTGGGTTAAGTCAAGGAGGAAGGGGGGCAGCACTAAACCACCTCTGTGGACACATGACCCCATCCTCACCAAAGAAGGAGAGAATGTAAAACAGCTTGCCAACACTTATAAGCAAAATAAAACTAGTGATAACCTTTTGGCATTCCTCAAAGCTAACAGAGAATTTCGTGAACTCAAAGGTCAGGTGAGAAACACCTATTGGGAACAATTCTTACAGGGGATTAATAGAACAACCACTCTAGCAGAAATGTGGAAGAAAATTAGAGCCATTACCAAGTCACCCACCCCAGTCCAGCTTCATCACAGCCCTGCAGAATATGCTGACATGCTATTAGACCAATGGTCTAGTGTGTCACGAATCACTTCCCTGCCTCCTGACATACAACAATATCTTAACACCTCACACATTAATAGGGGTTTCAATATTGAAATAGCCTGTTCCTCACCAGACCTTACCGACCAGTTTCCTATAACGCACCACGAACTAACAACAGCACTAATGAAAGGTGAGTCATCCTCCCCTGGTGAGGATGGCATAACCTATAACACCCTGAGATTGTTGAATGAGATCCCTAACCATCCACTGCTTGACCTGTATCAAATGAGCCTCACACAGGGTATTCTGCCTAAGACATGGACTCATGGAAACATAGTTCCAATCCCTAAAGCTAATTCTCCAAACTTCAGGCCAATTTCACTTACATCCTGTATGTGTAAAGTCCTTGAAAGAGTTGTTCTAAACCGTCTTATGTTTCAAGTCAAAGACAAACTCGCCCCTAATCTGTACGGGTTCATGCCCGGGCGTAGCACACAGACATGCTTTGCAGAATATCTTGTTCACTCAAAAGATAAGACACAAACAGCCTTCATAGACCTTAAATCAGCCTTTGATGTAGCTAATAGAGACATTATACTTGAGCAACTAGCTAATTTTGGCATACAAGGTAACCTCCTGACATGGATAAAGGGTTATCTGTCCAACAGGTATGCCAGTGTTCTGTTTAGGGGAGTTAAAAGTACCAGAATGAGATCATTTGAGCTGGGCACGCCTCAGGGAGGAGTGTTAAGTCCTATGCTCTTTAATATACTGATGCACAAGCTTATTGCTGACATTCCAGTTCAACCAAACGAAGCCGTAATATGCTATGCTGATGATATCTGCATTATGACACAAACCAAACTCAGGCTCCAAGCCTTGCTGGATGTATTTGCTCGGAGAACTGTTGAATGCGGTCTCATAATATCTGTTGACAAGACGAGGGTCCTCAATCCTCGTCCTGCTCACCCTCTGCCTCTTGACTATAACATTAACAGCATGCCCTTGGAACTATGTAGCTCCTATAAATATCTTGGAATTTGTGTGAATGATGCAAACTTTGTCAGCAACCTTCGTGACAAACTAATGCAGCGCATTAAACCCCTCAGAACCCTTGTTGGCAAGGGCTATGGAATTAACATCACCTATGCTCGTACTTTTTATCTTCACTTCATTCGTTCTGTAGTTGACTATCATGCTCTCCATCTTGTGACTATTCCGCCTAAACAACTCAACAGCCTTGAGGTAGTGCAAAATGAAGCCATGCGCATCATCCTAGGTTGCCCAAAATCAACCAGAATTGTAAATATGAGGAAAGAGCTCGGACTGCCCTCCCTATCTGAGAGGATAGCCCTACTTAATACCATGTTTTGTGTCAAAGTTTTGAAGAACAATAGTTCTCAAACTACAACTCAAACTGAGTTGATGTTCTATCTAAGTAATCCCGACCATCTCGCCAACCTTTCAAAAAAGACTCTCTTTGGGGCGTGGCTTCATAAAAGTGTTGCAGATCTCCTGAAACTGAATGTCCCAATCACCCCAGACGAACCTATTAATGCCATTCCTCCTTGGCTGGACATATCAGTTCCTATTAATTACACTCCTGTTGGTAGTAAGCAAATGTTAAACACCGATGTGGTGAGATGTGTCACACTAGAAACTATTAACAGACACATAGAGAGTATTAAATCAAGTGAATGTTATGCTTTTACTGATGGTTCTGTGCAGACAAACACAGGTAGAACAGGCTGTGCAATTGTAATATATAAAGAAAAAGAGATGATAGTGTCAAACAAGCAAAGGCTAAACAACTGGGCCAGCACAACACAAACTGAACTAACTGGAATCTACTTAGCCACAGACTACCTCAAAGAAAATGGAGGTGGGGTGATATTCTGTGACTCTCAAAGTGCTTTGAAATCAATGAACAGCCCGTCAGGTTCTATGTCTAAAGTTGCATGTGATATTAAAAGGAATGTGATAACTGCCAATGAGAACAACTTTCGTATCGAATTTGTGTGGATTCCGTCCCATGTTGGAATCAGGTATCATGACCGTGCTGATAGACTGGCCAATGAGGCGTGTAAGAAAGAAAATGTTGACCGTGACCTTGGTCTGTCCAATGCCGTAATTAAAAACATTCAAGTCAGAATCATGAACTCTGATCTAGAAGAAGTGAGAAATGCAGAGAGACCTGACAGTTGTAGCATTAGTAAATATGACAAATTTTGTAACAAGAGGTACCGGTATGGCCAGCATAAGGACAGAACCAGACAATGTGATGTAGTCGTGGCCAGAATTAGGCTAGGATACAGACACATCTGGCAAGTTAGTAACGCTGTACCCATACCGGAACACTCAGCATGTAAACTTTGTGATAAACCTTTAAAGCATACACTTGAACACTATATTATTGAATGTGACACTGTCAAAGACTTCAGGCCACCTGACTTACTGTATCTTGAACTATGTAATTACTTCATTGAATCAGGTGTGCTTGAGGACATTCTTGCTGTTTATCCCAAATTTGCTAGCCCACACTGATTAGTCTTCAACTAGAATATGACTCCAATGTATGTGATCCACTGACCCATATATGCTGCTGGTGAATGTGATGTATTTCCTTCTTTGTGTACGAACCTCTGTCCTGCGTGGCAGTGAACAGTGGCATTACCCACATGAATCTGACCTATATATAGTGTCAATGAATATGATGCATTCTTTGTGTACGAACCTCTGTCCTGTATGGCAGTGAAAAGTGACATTACCCACATGAATCTGACCGACGTATATGTATGTATGTGTGCGTGTGTGCATGTATATGTACGTGTACATGTATATGTGTATGTATATACGCATATGTATGTATATGTGTGTGTGTGTGTGTTTACATATATGTATATGTACTGTCAATGAATATGATGCAAATCTTTGTGTACGAACCTCTGTCCTGCATGGCAGTGAACAGTGACATTATCCATATGAATCTGACCTCTATACATTTATAGTTGTTAATGAATATGATGTATTTCTTTGTGTATGAACCTCTGTCCTGCGTGACAGTGAGAAGTGATACCACCCTCAGTGTCAAGACCTGACTGAATTACTCAGAATAGGCAAACTGTACTACAAGCTCTGCCAATAAATTTGCTAAACTAAAAACAACTACACTCTCACGAATATCCTCAGTTTACAAACAAATATATGCAAAATTAATCCTTAACCTTCATATTAATTAAATGCTTCAATCCTATTCACAGCGAGTCACGAGGTTTGTTTTATGTAAACACTATTGCGCACGAAATGACTCCTCCATTGTGCAAAATCCAAAATTATTACTCTCCCATTAATTATTTGTGACACTTCTATGACAACATACAGGGACGGTCAGTAATAGTTAAGTTTTAGGTTGTAAAATGTGAAGAATATTGACAAAAGTTTGAGTGTTAAGTCAACAACATTATTATATTTACAGTGGTATTGATTTTATAATGTATTATTGCACTCCAACAACGTCTATAAGCGCGTATTTCTAGGTTTGCAATACGCTTATCATCCACAATAATTAAGAGATATGTAGGGACGAGAATCCCAGCGGTGAGAGAAGAGTAAAAAGACAAAATGAAAAAGGAAACGAATGGGCCATGTTTCCCCCACGTTCATCAATTGTTTTGTCTTTTACACCGTTGCAAAAAGGGAAACAATGACAAGAATCCCGACACCGAAGTTTGTTGTTGGTTGACCTGTTGCGAGGTATGTGTAGAAAGTACATTACTATATAGATTGGCTACCTATTGTCTGCTATTTTGTATAACCTATTACAGGGAGAGTATAGCTGTTGTGCAGTTTGTTGTACGGTATAATTCAATTTCAATTTTCACACATTTTACAGCTGTATGAAAGGTTACAAAAGTGTACAGCTGTTTTTTTTGATATGTTATAGTATGAAGTATTTTGACTTATTACATCAGTTGTACATTAATTGTTGAGTTCCTGTATACAGGAATTAGACCGTCTTGCTACAACAGATAAGCCAGCATCAAATTAATCTTTCTTTGGTGACGTCATAATTAAATACAACGATGAATATGATTCTGATATTATTATTATCATTAGGATGCAGACATAATTTTTTCAGGAAGAACGCAATTAGTTATATACTCTTAAGTTCAGTAGACTGAGGGAGAGAGACGTTTCATGTGTAACATTGTGGTTTTTTTTTTTGCTGGTTGGCTGCCTTCTGTGTACACTGTACAGGATAATTACTTATAGTGTTAGAAAATATCTCTGTAAACTCCGAAGGGAGGAATCCAAATGGTAAAAATATAGGAAAAGACACGAGAAAGGAGACGCAATAATGGGAAAAGAGGAAAAATTAGAATTAGTCATCGTTCTTTTTCACTTCAGACGAAACGATGTACTGAACACTGAACACAGGTGACTAATGGTGCCTTCTTAGTCAGGGATGAATGTTAAAACAAAATAAATATTAAAATAAATACTGAGATGGGTCAGCTGCTCTACTAGGCCTGTAACAATTCAATGGGAGGCGTTAAAATTATTGCCCCGCTTAAAACACCTGTAAATTACGTTAGTGGTAATAATTCATTATCGACACTTTTCCTATAATTACACAAGGCCTTAAGTAATCGTGAAAACGTAACCCCAAGCGTTACATGAAAAGGTTAGGTTACATTCATGAATGCTCGAATATTTTGTTTGTGATTAATCTTCCTCTGTGAGATTACTCTATGTTGATATTACTAAATGATTTATTACTTTTATCCTGTTTATGTAATGTTATGGTTTATTTGATGGAAAACATATAAACCTTCCTTCGTGTGTGTATGCAACCAAAATTGGAGTACTTATTAAAAAAATAAATATTGCATTGGTATTACTAGGCTGATTGACCCTCCTTCCACAAGCCTCGCCTTATTTGTGACGCCACGTTTACAACTAACTCTTGTACTCTGTGTTGCAAGTTACCCCTGGTGCCTCGCTCACAGGACTACACTGTTGTACTTAAACATTTGCGTTTCCTATTTTCCTGGGCCTCATTATGACTGGGATCAGGTATAACAAGGACTTAAAGACGAGTTATAACGCCAGCTTAGAAATTTACGATTCGTTTATTTATGAGCGTAATCAAATGTCACAGTCGATTGTTTTTCGGCAATATCTAACCTACAGACTTTCGCGGTCAGAAAACCATTGCTATAAAGATCGATGAAGTTAGCTCAGACCACTTAAGTATGAGTCCCATAGAACGACGATTGTAAAAAAATAATACATTGGAACAAATCGGAGGTGTTGACCCTCACTCTTCTCAACTCGAGAGCGTCCTGATTTTGTAATATAATTTTATAATGTGGAAAATAATGATTACATCTAGGTATATATTTTCAGATCAAATTAATTTGAAATTTCGTATAAACCAAATTAGTGGGATTATGATGTCTAGTGTTGGTAGGCCTGTTTGGTGTCTTAAATGTTGGCCAGCCTGATATGCACTTGCGTTTGGAAACGTACATTTTAAAATACTGAAAATCAAAACCCCAGTGATATATCATGTAATGTGGTTTTACATAATATCCACAAATCAATAAATAACTCAATTAAATTTCCAAGAAAAGAGAAAATCGATCTTAGTTATTGATAAAATGGACGCTGTTAAAATATACCACAAACTGAACCGAGGCACCGTGTATTCGACCAGCAACAAGAAACAACCAAGCACTCTAACAAATAAATATCCCTTGGGATCATTAGTTAGGTTAATTAAATTTTGTTTCAGAACATTTGCTTGAAATTATATGATAAAGTTTTTATGTTCATAATATTTTCCTACTTTAGGCATAACGCTAAGAAAACTTCAGTCGTCGAATTCAAATAAAGTTCCAATAATGCCTGAACGACCGTTAAATTGAGTCTGAGAGGTGTTGCTAGATATTTTTGTTATGAAATTTTGCAAAAGTTTACTGCTCGTTAACTCTTGTAATATTTTTAATAATTCAGATATTTCTATAAACAAAAATTTAGAATTATTATAAAATATGACGGAACGATCATAGAAACAATAAAAGTTGTGATTAAAGACTGCGCCACGTTCGTCTGCACTGAGTGAATGGAGGTTGTAGTGGACGTCTCCCCTACAAACTGCGTATCCCATTCCAATGTGCCGCCTCCCCTAGCAACCAAGCTAGAGCTGTCCCCAGATGTTACCTTATCTTAGCAACGGAACTAGTCACCGGCTACTTCTCGGGTTTTCCCAACATGACTCATAGAGGACTGGCGGCTGCTGCTGGGTGTATATAAGCTCTGTCTCTCCATTGAGATTCATTCTGCCCATTTTCCTGAACAAGCAACATCTCCTCCAGCAAGCTCCACGCTGTTAACATTTCATTCAACCAGGAGGCCAGCAACAGGCAACATCTTCTCTAACGAAGCTCCTGCACATCTACCTCCTTCAACAAGCTACTCACCGCAAGTCTCTACCAAGCAGCCCCTCACCACACAGCACCTCCAGCACCAGACTGTCTATCATATAACTTATATATTATACAAGAAAACCACATTAGAGTTTCCTTCCATCCTGAGTGCTAGACAACTTTAATATCTCGATACCCCCACAATGGTGACTCCCGGAGATAAGCACTCACACAGGATGGAGGACGGACGGATCTCTCTGCCGATTTTCAACCACAACGTCGAGGACTGGCTTGACCATGTGGAAGCAGCCCTCGCCCGTTCACGAGCTACCGACGGACAAAAGTATTGCGCCCTGCTTTGTGCCTTACCCACGGAAGTGGCCACGCAGGTCTCACAAACCATTTCCAACCCTCCAGATCACAACAAATTCGCTACCCTGCGGGCTGCCTTGAAGACGTGTTATCAACAGACCAGCCCCAATCTCCTGCAAGATCTATCCTCTACCTCCCTCGGGAACTCAACCCCGGGACGTCTCTGGGAGGAGATGTGTCGGCTGAACTCCCGTCACACAGACAGACTCCCCGACTCTATCCTGCTCCAGCTTCACGCACAAAAGCTACCCACAGAAGTACGCAACATCCTGTCCGCAGTAGATTACTCTACGACACCGGAACTATATGCAACCGCGGCAGATAGAATTTTTAACGAATGCGCTGCTGCACCCCTTGCCGCCACGGTCACACCAGTACCTACCATCGAACTTGTAAGCCAGGTCAACACCCCTCAGCCGAGCAATACCTCACAAGACATCAAGGACCTGTTGCAAATTTTGAACCGCAGGATGGACACCCTTGAGCAGTTCTGCTCCTCCATACCCGCTACTGCGCCGGTTCCTGATTCACACACTACGCCCTACAAGTTCCGACACACAGCAGCCAACCCCCAGCACAACAAATTTACCCTCTGCTGGTATCACCAGACTTTCGGCCGCTATGCTCGAAACTGTGAACCCTATTGCACCTATTCGGGAAACGGCAACACCGGAGGCTGGTAGACGCCTCAGCCTCCGTCCCTCCAGGCGTCTCATTACTGCGCGTCACCGACCGCACCTCCGGCAAGAAGTTCCTCATCGACACCGGTTCATCGGTCAGCCTCATCCCTCCCTCACTACGAGACAAGTCAAAGCAACCCTCGTATGACCTGTTCGCTGCCAACGGTACCTCCATCGCCTCCTACGGCGTACGCACCCTCGCCTTAGACCTCGGTCTGCCCAAGACTCTGCGTTGGTTATTCGTGATAGCAGACGTGTCTCAACCCATCCTTGGTTTCGACTTCCTCACCTTCCACAAGCTCGGCGTCAAACCAAGTCATCTATGCCTCATTCATGAGCCTACAGCACGCAAGATCCAGGGTTCTCGTGCCAGACACACGGACGCTATCACCTGTCTTGCGCCTTCCAACGAGTTCTCCTCCCTGCTCGACGAATTCAAGGAGCTTTTCTCACCCCGAGTCTCCCTACCCCCACCACCTACGTCGGGAATTTTCCACCACATCGAAACCAAAGGACCACCAGTCTTTTCACGCCCTCGCCGCCTGCGCCCTGAGCTCCTGTACACAGCCAAAGCAGAATTCAACAAACTACTGCAAGACGGCATCATTCGCCCTTCAAGGAGTCCCTGGGCATCGCCTCTTCACATGGTTCCTAAGCGAACACCCGGCGAGTGGAGGGTGTGTGGCGACTACAGAGCCCTGAATCTCGTCACCAAACCTGACAGGTACCCTATTCCGCATGTCCAGGACTTTCACCACAAACTTCATGGCAAGACTATCTTCTCGAAGATCGACTTGGAGCGTGCCTTCCACCAGATCCCAGTAGCGCCGGCAGATACCCAGAAGACAGCCATCACCACTCCGTTCGGACTCTTCGAGTACACTTTCATGAGTTTTGGCTTACGCAATGCAGCACAGACTTTCCAGAGGTTCATGGACCATATGCTTCGCGACCTCGATTTTGTCACCGTCTACATTGACGACATCCTCGTCGCATCTTCGACGCCTGCCGAGCACCACCACCACCTACAACTCCTTCTCCAACGCCTGCAGAACAACAACATGAAAGTTCATCCTGCTAAGTGCGTCTTTGGAACCTCGGCCATCGATTTCCTCGGTCACAGAGTCTCGCCCAGTGGCATACAACCCCTACCACAGAAGATAACCGCGATTAGGGAGTTCCCCAAACCTGAAACGGCGAAGAAACTCCGGGAGTTCCTAGGTTTAGTCAACTACTACCACGGCTTCATTGACAAAGCTGCCACCGTCCTAGCCCCCCTACACGACCTTCTCAAGGCACTCCCAAAGAAGTCTCACAAGACTCTCATGTGGACTCAAGAGGCTACTACGGCATTCACCACTATCAAACAGCACATCACACGCCTCACCCTCCTGGTCCACCCCCGCACCTAACGCCCGGACCACTCTCACAACAGACGCTTCTTCTACTGCAGTGGGCGCCGTCTTACAGCAGGAGATCAACGGAACTTTCATGCCCGTTGCTTTCTTCTCACAACGGCTTCAACCACCACACCTCAAGTACAGCGCTTTTGATCGAAAACTCCTGGCCATATACTTGGCTGTCAGACATTTCCAACACTTCCTCGAGGCCCGTCAGTTCACCATCTTCACTGATCACAAGCCCCTCGTCCACGCCTTCGCTTCAGCTTCCCAGTCACATACACCTCGTGTCCTGCGCCACTTGGCTTACATCTCGGAGTTCTCCAGCGACGTCCAACACATTAAAGGCAGCCACAACGAGATCGCCGACGCCCTCTCTCGTTGTATATCCACCATTCTTCCCTCATCTCCACCCATTGATTATGGGCAGCTAGCCGCGGCTCAAGAGAAAGACGAAGACCTGGCAGCATACAAGACAGCCCCCTCAGGCCTCATACTGCAAGAACTCCCTGTTCCTGGCACAAAGATAAAATTGTGGTGCGACGTATCCTGTGGACAGCCTAGACCGTTCGTGCCTCACGTCCACCGCCGCGCTGTTTTCGACCGCATCCATGGTCTCAGCCACCCGGGTGTGCGGGCCTCCCAGCGCCTCCTCACCCAACGTGTCGTCTGGCCCGGCATCAAGTCTGATACTAAGAAATGGGCTGCCCAGTGCCTGGCCTGCCAGTCCTCCAAAATACATCGTCACATACGGGCCCCCTTACAAGCCTTTCCTATTCCCAAAGGCCGTTTTCAAGTAGTACACCTCGACATCGTGGGACCTCTACCATCATCCTACGGTAGCACCTACATCTTCACCTGCATCGACCGTTTCACCAGGTGGACAGAAGCAATTCCCATGCCCAACGCTACAGCAGAGACTATTGTCCGCGCCTTCATGTCCGGTTGGGTTTCCCGTTTTGGCCCCCCCGCACCGTAATCACTGACCGAGGAGTACAGTTTGAGTCACAACTCTGGCAGCACCTCCTACAGTTCCTCGGCACGTCTAGACAACGCACTACAGCATACCACCCTCAAGCCAACGGCATGGTAGAACGTTTTCACGGGCAGCTGAAGGACACACTCAAGGCACAGCACGACCCTTACAGCTGGACTGATGCGCTTCCCTTAGTGCTCCTCGGCATCCGTGCGTCACACAAGGAGGATATGGACTGTAGCCCAGCAGATCTGACACTAGGCGAGCCCCTTCGGCTACCCGGGGATTTCTCACTCCCTCCTGATCCCAGCCAAGCCACTCCAGCCGTTCGTCACGACTTACTCCAAAAGCTACGACACTATAAGTCCAGTGTATGGAATTGTGCCAAATAAACGTAAGTGCAATCATCTGCCCGTATCTGTGATCCCTCTATTATCATTATTACCAAGGGTAATGACTCATTGGTTATGACAAAGTATAACCAATAACTTAGATGGATGTTGGAAGTTAGTGGAATTCACTAAATCATCATTTATCAAGTACATAACGCATTGAGTGCCGGAAGCAGAGCAAAATTCTACGTAGTGATACACCATAATCTCTTGGGTGAGTAACCAGTGTGAAGGTATCCGAGTTCTACGGTAAGAAAGCCACTTTCCTGCACTTAAAACGTAACAACAGGTAACACCAGGTAGAAGTTACATGACTCTTAAGAGTTTTCCTCGACTTGGCTGATTCAACTGTAAGACTTGTTGTATTTATCCTTATTAAAATCCTCCACCTGTAAGACCCTCCACTTGTAAGACCCTCCACCTGTAAGACCCTCCACTTGTAAGACCCTCCACCTGTAAGACCCTCCACTTGTAAGACCCTCCACCTGTAATACCCTCCACTTGTAAGACTCTCCACTTGTAAAACCATTAGGGATTTGAAATACCTTCTCGTCTTGGCTCCACTAGTACTGTACACACCCTCTCTAGCCTTAGTTTACAGTAATGTTGAAGTATATCGTGAATACTCACAGCTCATGGGTTAGAAAAACAAAAGATGCTTGTTTTATTTATTTATTTATAGTTTATTTTAGAATCCCCGAAAGTTAGAACAAAATGGCTGACGGGACTCACAAGCGGGCGGTGTTTACAGTATGGACCAAGAATAAAAAATAAATGAAAAATAAAATAAATAAATCGTAAATTGGTGCATTGTTTCTCCAGGGGTAATTATAGAAGTACAAATGTTCTCCAGCAGTGGGTAACGATCATAGTCACGTATAGAGCTTCCGACGCAGGTAGATTGATATAGATGCATTACCTGGAGTTAGTGGGTTACAGGGGCCTCTTACACGATAATATTAAAGGTGTTTTTTCCTTCTGTTTGTGGCACTTGAGGTGTTTAGGTTAGGTTTAATTAAAATGGTTTAGTTATAATAGTTATATTACGATAAGTTAAGTTGAATTTAGAACTTTTGATTTGCATATATCGTGTTTTAGAAGGATTTGTTAGCTAATAAGTTTAATTTGGATAAGTTTAGTTTAATTTAGATCATTTGATTTTACAAGGTCGTATTATAATGACTGGGAACCATATAGAAACCTGTTAGAGAAGTAAATATTTCTACGGCAGTGAATGAGTAAGTCAATAAGTGGTGTATAGAGCTGCTGACGCAACTTAAACGGTATATACTGTACATTATATGTTATCAGAGCTTTCCTGTTGTACGTAACCGCCTCCGTCAAAGTGTCTTAGTGGCTCATGTGAAGATTAGCCTCTAGTTTATTTAACCTCAAGATTAACTACACTGGCACTGCCTGACCTGACCTGACCTGACCTGACCTAACCTAACCTAACTTAATCTAACCTAACTTAACTTCCCAGGTAGCGTTAGGTTAATCATTAGTTGAAATAAGCTGGGAGGGTTAATCTTCAGGTAATCTATCTTAATTAACAATTTTGGTCAGGTGAGGCCTTCCTTACCTTACTCGAGAGCAGGAGGAGGAGGACTTGCTAACGTCTACAGATCATCGTCAACCAAGGCAGATATTGAATACCTTTTGTTTACCTTCGTGGCTTAAGAACACATCTTAACACCATAAGACTATTCGCCTCAATACAATAATACAGTAATTGATTATTGTATTCTAATAAAATTTACGGTGTATCTTGTGAACCAGATTTATTGTTTGACCTTAGTGAATGAGAAACTGGTTGAGGTGTATTGTGGTAAACATCCTTAAGAGCAGCTCTGTGTGTTCTTACGACCTCAAAGTAACACAAAAGGTAGCCAATATCTACCCTTGGTCAGTCACTTTATGTAGATGTCAATTGTGTCATTTCTCTAGACTTAGTGCCCCCTGGAGGAGAAAGTAAATACAATGTTGATTTATTTTGGTCACAACACACGCTAGTAGATTATTTTTTCCTATTTAACTAAATAATTAACACTATGTAGCTAACTAATTATATGACTCAAAGATGGTAACCAATATGGCGTCGATATTGTTCACATACTCTATGATAAATAGTGTAGGTTATGTATATAAGCTACTGTGCCGAGTAGCAACCCTGTATATAAGCTACTGTGCCAAGTAGCAACCCTGTATATAAGCTACTGTGCCGAGTAGCAACCCTGTATATAAGCTACTGTGCCGAGTAGCAACCCTGTATATAAGCTACTGTGCCGAGTAGCAACCCTGTATATAAGCTACTGTGCCGAGTAGCAACCCTGTATATGAGCTACTGTGCCGAGTAGCAACCCTGTATATAAGCTACTGTGCCGAGTAGCAACCCTGTATATAAGCTACTGTACAGAGTAGCATTTATATATATCATCACATGGCAACACTGCACGTTATGTGGCAACATTGCCCCGAGGCTGCCATATGGCAAGGCAGCCTCAGTCTGACTGTGTGAGCCGTGCATGGCACACGCGAGTCACCATTTGTATTTCTATCATCCATAATAAACGGACTTCAGTGTTACACAGTGTTTCCCTACCCATCACTGCATTCTTTGGGGAACTTGTAACCACCATGGCGCAGTGCCTAGGATCTGTGGACTTACAAAGTGTGTGAACGGTGCCGAGACAGTTACGTCTGCCGGTGATGTGCGTCATGCCCATCGACTCATAGTGTGTTGTGTTGTGTTGCGCTGTGTTTCGCCGCGATGTGCAGTGTTGCTCCGTCACAGTGCGTTTTAGTGACAGTGGCAGTCTTAGTGTCAGTGTATTAGTGTGTGTCTAGAGCTGAGAGTTGAGCATTGGCCTGTTTTTGGTGGTACCCACGGAGCACGCAGGCGTACGCCCTTCTCGTGTGACATCCCGGGTGATACTGACGGTCTCACTCCCGCCGCGTCTCCAGCCACCAGCATTAAGGCCACCACGAAGCAATCTCTTAGACACACACACACGCACACACGCACGCACTCGTTCACGGACAGAACAGTGGACTATATGCGTGATCTCTGCGCTGTTTATGTCATATATATGTGGTTCGAGCTGTTGAGGCGCCACTTTATATACTAAACAGTGCAGTCCACGCACACACAAAGATGGGAGGTAAAAAGGGGCAACGTCAAGATGGGAGACACGACTCCCGACCACCTTCTCCTCCACCGGGCACAGACTCTCATCCTCCACCTCCAGTGACGGACATTGCCATAAATCTGAGGTGGATGGACGACCGGGACGAGAGACGTAGAGAGATGGAACTTCAGAGCGAGGAGACACGAAGAGAGGAGGAAAAGTTGCGTTTTGAGGCACTATTGGCGACCCTGGCGCTAACCCACCCTCCCTCACTCGTAGGTAGCGCGCATATAGGCGCCAGTACCCTCCCTCCTCCACCACACCAGCGTCCTGCAGGTGCCCTTGCTACCCCAACAGCTCCCAAGGCATCTGTTCAACCCCCACCCGCCCTCTCACCAGACGTCACGTTTCAGCTTTTTCGTGAGTGGAGGCGGCGTTGGACAGATTACTCCACGATGGTGGACTTTGTTAGCATGCCTCAAAACAAACAGCTCATCCAACTGCGGATGTGTTTGTCGCTGGAGACCCAGAGAGTTTTGGAGCACACGTTGCAAGTGCCTCCCGATTCTACATCTTCAGTGACGGATGTGCTCGACCTTTTACAGGAGCACGTTAAAGGTCGGAACAACGAGGCTTTGCATCGCCATGCCTTCACCAGCTGCAAGCAGGCGGAGAACGAATCCTTTGACGACTTTTCTGTAAGCTTGAAGAGTTTGTCAGAGGAGATCGACATCTGCAAGGCGCACAGCCGGGAATGTGAGGAAGCCTGGATCAAGCACGGGATCTTGACAGGTGTCAGGCACGAAGAGTTGATGCAGCGACTCATCCCCCTGGACGCTTCCTCCACACTCCAGGTGGTAGTGACTGAATGTCGGTCATACGAAGCCACCAAGTCCGCCACCTCTACCTTACTGGCCCCTCCTGCTGTGAAAGCAATCTCTCATTACAAGAAGGGTAAGAAGGTGGCCAACAACACGAAGGCTGCCACACGTTCTTCCACGCCTCCGCCTAGTGCTTCCTGTGGCAGCTGTGGAAAGCAGCATGGCCCCAAGACTTGCCCAGCCGCCGACGCACTGTGTCGTGGATGTGACCATAAGGGCCACTGGTCTAACACAGACAGGTACCCTGCACGAGGCCACAAGTGTCAGGCCTGCAGTCGCTATGGACACTACGACAAGTGCTGCCGCCAACCCAAGCCCAAAAGCCCGAGACGAGGAGGACAGCAGCGCACTTCCATCGGGGTGGTTCGCACGCAGCCCCCTCCAGATGGCCCACGCAGCCCCAAGCAGCAGCGGAGTCACATCAGGAGGGTGGAATCGACCACACGCCCCAGGGCTACCTCTTCCCCTACTATCCGCGTCGCCGTCACACACGGTGATGTGTCGGGTCACATCGAGGTGATACCGGACACCGGCGCTGATACTACGGTGATTGGGTTGAAGCACCTCCAGAAACTGGGCCTCACCAAACGTGACCTGGGACCACCGCCGCAGCTGCTGTACTACAATGCGGACGGTTCCCAGATGCCGGACGCTGTGGGCTCCTTTCAAGCAGAGATCACCTGCGGCGACAGGTCGTGTCACGGATGGATCGACGTGCAGCCTACTCTCGCTACACCCTTGTTGTCGTGGGAGCACTGCAAGGAGTTAGGCGTGGTGCCCAGAGACTTTCCCGAGCAGATCCCAGCTGCTCGTTACACCGCCAGCAGGGTGCGTGAGTCGACGAGCGACGCGCCTGGCGCTGCCACACAGAGCTGCCCAGAACCCGCGTCCACTCCCTCCCCGCCTCAACCCAAGTCACGGCTGCTTCCTCTTCACAGCGAGACGTCTCCTTCAGCCGCAAGGGCCTACTTCCTGAAGGAGTACTCTGATGTGCTGGTGACGAAGGAGGCCCTACGGACCGTGCCACTGAAGGCTATGGCGGGTCCGCCTATGAGGATACACCTGCGGGAAGATGCACAGCCGTTTGCCATACACACTCCCCGGTTGATTCCTCTCGCCTTCAGGGATTCAGTCAAGAAGGAACTGGATTCCATGGTGGCCCAGGGTGTCATCGTACCCGTTGGTGACGACCCATCCCCTTGGTGCCACCCTCTAGTTGCTGTGGCTAAGACTAACTGTGGAGTGCGGATTACTACCGACTTGTCTAAGCTTAACAGCCAGGTGTCCCGTCCCGCCCACCCTTCACCCACACCTTTTGCAGCTATATGGAGTGTGGATCTGAAGGTACGGCACTTCTCGACGACGGACGCCCTCTGTGGTTACTGGCAGATCCCACTGAAGGAGGAGGATCAGCCACTGACCACTTTCATCACGCCTTACGGACGCTTCCGCTACTGCCGTGGCCCTATGGGATTCGCTGCTACGGGGGACGCCTTCTGTCTCCGTGGTGACATGGCACTTCAAGGCGTGACCAACTGCGTGAAGGTAGTGGACGACGTCCTCCTCTACGATGAGGACTACCTGACGCATCTTCGCCGCATCGACGAGGTACTGACCAGGTGTAGGACGCACGGCATCACTCTGAATGCCAAGAAGTTCGTCTTGGCCGCACCTGCAGTGTCTTTCTGCGGCTACGGACTCTCAAGGGATGGCATTGCTGCGGACCCGGAGAAAGTTCGCGCCATAGCAGAATTTGCGAAACCTGCCAACCTTGCAGATCTCAGGTCTTTCATGGGCCTGGTGAACCAGCTGGCAGAATTTTCTCCTGACGTCTCCGCCGCTGCCGGGCCTCTCCGCCCCCTGATGAGCCCCAAGAGGACGTTCACGTGGACCCCTGACCACGACCTCGCCTTTCATAAGGTGAAGGAGGCCCTGTCAAGTCCACCTATCCTCGCTACTTTCGACCCAGTGCTCCCCACCGTCCTCCAGACAGACGCCTCGCGCCTGTACGGGGTTGGTTACGCCCTTCTCCAGGATCTCGGTGGAGGAAAGTACCGCCTCGTACAGCGTGTCACTCGCTTCCTCACCGATGCTGAGTCTCGCTACTGTTACGAACCCCTCCACCAATTGTCATGATCTACCTACCCAGCACTACGAACCACGCCATCTATTGTCCTGATCTACCTACCCAGCACCACGAGCAACGCCATCTAGGGACGAGACACGAGTATGACTCGTCTTAGTTACCACTCCGGGGTTTCTCTTCTCCATATCCTGGTTGTTGCGTCACTTCCTCCAAGTCTTCTTTGTCAGCTCGAGTTGGAGGAGAGTTGACTACACTCTGGGAAGTGACCACAGGATCACCTATCCTGGAAACCTACGGCACAGTGACTATCTACCGTCTTCTACAATACTCAGCCTTACTCGTCAGCCATCTCAGCTCCTCACTTAAGTATTTGTAATCTTGTATTGCCTCTCCCACCTCCACCTTGCTTCACGATTGTTTTATGTTGTATTAATATGTATATACTATTAATGTTTAGGTTAAGTATGGTTAAGGGTAATTTATAGGAAGCTGAATATTTTGTTAAGGAATTTATGGTACTTTATTATACACAACAAAAACTCGCATCCTTTGTCTACCCTTTTATAGTCCGATTGTCTTTGTTTTTTTTATTGTTGTTACCTGTTGGGATCTGGGTAGACTTTTAACTATATTCTAAATCCCCAACTCCTAACAAATGGCGACCGTGACAGGACACGACCTTAAGTACCATATTCCTTCCTCCCTTGTAACTCCTTGTTAATTATTCCTCCCAGTCACTTCTGTTCACAATTGCTTTACGGTGGTTTAAAGTTTCCTTCATATGTGTGTGCATATATTGGTATTACCGTACAGTAAGAGTGACAGACGTAGGATATTAGGTTCCAAGTGTCATAAGGCTTACCTGTTATTACACGTGGCAGTCATGTAGTAAGTCTTATCGAGTGTAGGGAAGAATCCGGATCTGTTTAATGCCGTACCCTCACTCCAGAGAAGGCTGTTCCATAGTCACTAGTTTAGGGTGAAGTGATATCTTAGGACGCCCCGCTCTACCAGGACCCCATAATTATAAAGCCTCCATTATTGTTCTTCTCATTATCTCATTCGGGGTCAATCATACCAAACTCAAGGGTTGTTAATCCGGATCTTTATATAACTGCCGTAATACGCCCTTCCTCTTTCAAGTATCTCAGGGTTGTTAATCCGGATCTTATATTAATGCCGTAATACGCCCTTCCTCTCTCAAGTATCTCAGGGTTGTTAATCCGGATCTTTATATTAATGCCATAATACACCCTTCCTCTTTCAAGTCTCTTATCCTTATCTAAGGATCTTCTCAGAAGAACAATAATCATAAGTGTAATTTCCCTAGGTATAACTTGGTTAGTTTTCGGGACTTTCTGGTTATCCACTGCCGTGATATTTTCTAGGGTAATCCACTTATCTTATCTTTTGACCATTAATTAATTTATCTAGGTTTTCTTAATGGCCACCTCAGGATTTGTTAAACTTGGTAGTCCTGGAGGAGTGGAAGAGCAAGATACCATTTCACATCTTGAAGCATGTGGAGGATCGTGGAGAGGTTAATTTGGGACGTGCCGCTGAGCTGGCTGATGAGTACGCCTTGCTGGTGGAGTCACTGTGCCGTAGGGAACGTGGTATTTTCCAACATGTTAGGTCCTCCTCTGATGATAACCTTGGGGACGTGAGTGGTAGGTCGAAAGGTCCCACACCTACCCCCCCTGATGCAACCAAGTTTATTTGTTCTTACTGTAAAAAACCAGGCCATACGATCCAGTCTTGTAAACACCCAAAGTGTCGAACTGCTAAAAAGTAGTTCCCTGGATCCCAAATCCAAACCAATAGCAACCACCAATGTGGAAAGGCCCCATCAGGATCTCCTCTTCATTCACCTATAAGGGAAAAATTTCAATCATAGAGGGGTCTCGTTCTTTCCCTATTCGTATACTACGTGATACGGGCGCAGCACAATCTATCCTCCTGTTTAACGTCATTCCTGATATATCTACCGCATTTACTAATGAGTGTTCTAATTTCAGATCTCTCATCCCATTCTTCCTATCCTTTAGCTAAAGTGCACCTCCAATGTCCCTTGATTACTGGGGAAGTGCAAATAGCCATTAGGAAAGATCCAATGCCTGTGAGCGGCATTCATTTATTATTGGGTAATGACTTGGCAGGAGATCTAGTGGTTCCCAACATAAAGACAGTCGACTCTCCCTTACCTGTCAACTCCACCAATGACCTTAAAGAAACTATTCCTCATCTTTTCCCATCTTGTGCTGTCACCCGGTCACAGAGTGTGCGAAATGGGCCCTCTTCATCTAAAACCACCTCCAATATCTTCCTACCCACAGAAGATCTGTACAATAAGACCATTAGTAAGGATGAGCTCATTACAGCCCAACAATCTGATCCATCTTTGTTCAAACAGGTGATGAAAGACCTCAGTGTGAACCATTGTACATCTTCAGCTTACCACCCACCGTCCCAAGGTTGCTTGGAACGGTTCCATCAAAACTTTCAAGTCAATGCTAATAAACTATCTCCGCTCAACTATATAGTCCATACTCCTGATCCCAGAAAAGATTCACAACTTGTTCACATTAATCTCACGAAACTTTACCATTCCAGGCAGTCAGAGGAAGACATCCCAGAGGCTATAAGCCTACCTGTATTGCATACGGTTTTGTCAGGGCCGGAGCCGGAGACAGATGACATGGACCTATTGGAGAATTTAGACTTCCCTCTACCTAAAGAAAACCCTGCTAACAGTCACATACTCAACAACTTGGATGAGTATTTTTCTGTTCTGAATCCATCTCAAGCAAAAGATCTCACTAAGTTATTATCAACATTTCCTAAAGTCACGTCAGACCTCCCAGGGTTTTGCAATATACTTAAACATGATATTAAGCTAATCTCAGATGATGTACAACCCATTAGGCAATCAGCATATCGACTAAATCCACAAAAAAAAGAGATTATGAAAAAGGAGGTAGATTTTTTGTTAAAACATAACTTAGCTGAGCCTAGTACCTCCCCCTGGGCTTCACCTTGCCTTCTCATTCCAAAACCCGATGGCACTTTTCGTTTCTGTACCGATTATCGTAAAGTGAACCAGGTCACTGTCTCAGACTCCTACCCTTTACCTTTGATTGAAGATATAATAGACAGCATAGGCTGTGCCAAATTTATCAGTACGGTGGACTTATTGAAAGGATATTATCAAGTGGGACTCACGGATAGGGCAAAAATAATCTCGGCATTTATAACTCCATTTGGTCTTTTTCAATATTTGGTTATGGCGTTTGGCTTTTCTAATGCTCCGGCCACATTCCAGAGGGCCATCAACTTCCTAATTCAGGACCTAGGTGGGACGTTCGCCTACCTGGATGACCTGGTGGTGGTGTCGGACAGCTGGGACGAACATCTGGTGCGTTTGGAGATACTGTTTGCACGACTGCAAGAGACTGGATTCACCATAAACCTGGCTAAATCTGCTTTTGGCCGGGCCTCAGTGACTTACCTGGGACATATCGTTGGGCATGGTATGGTGAGACCCAAGGACGCAAACGTTAGAGCCATCTTGTCCTTCCCCACTCCAAGGACGAGGAAGGAACTCATGCGCTTCCTGGGGATGTGCGGCTACTACTGTCGGTTCTGCAGTAACTTCTCCAGCGTCGCCGGACCCCTCACAGACCTTACCAGTTCTGCAGTCCCTTACATCTGGAACCAGAGGTGCGACCAGTCTTTCCACCGCCTCAAAGCCTTCCTTGCCTCCAAGCCTGTAGTCCACCCCCCTGACTACACCTTGCCCTTCCATCTGTAAATCGACGCTAGTGGTGTCGGAGTTGGGGGCTGTGCCCCTACAACCCGACCCAACCACTGATGTCCTTCACCCTGTGGCATACTACTCCGCCAAGTTGAAAAAACATCAGACCAACTACTCGACCATAGAGAAGGAGGCCCTGGCTCTGGTGTTGGCAATAAAGAAGTTTGAATGTTACCTCCAGTCTTGCCCACAAACAACCCTAGTCTTCACCGACCATAACCCACTCACGTTCATCCAACCTGATTGCAGACTCCTTATCCCGAGCTCCAGTGGAAATGCAGCAGCTACTCTCCAGACGCACCAGGTGATCACCTCCTTCGCGCCCGCGCTATGGAGGTCTTTGGAGGGGGGGGGGGTGTGTTACGAACCCCTCCACCAATTGTCATGATCTACCTACCCAGCACTACGAACCACGCCATCTATTGTCCTGATCTACCTACCCAGCACCACGAGCAACGCCATCTAGGGACGAGACACGAGTATGACTCGTCTTAGTTACCACTCCGGGGTTTCCCTTCTCCATATCCTGGTTGTTGCGTCACTTCCTCCAAGTCTTCTTTGTCAGCTCGAGTTCGAGGAGAGTTGACTACACTCTGGGAAGTGACCACAGGATCACCTATCCTGGAAACCTACGGCACAGTGACTACCTACCGTCTTCTACAATACTCAGCCTTACTCGTCAGCCATCTCAGCTCCTCACTTAAGTATTTGTAATCTTGTATTGCCTCTCCCACCTCCACCTTGCTTCACGATTGTTTTATGTTGTATTAATATGTATATACTGTTAATGTTTGGGTTAAGTATGGTTAGGGGTAATTTATAGGAAGCTGAATATTTTGTTAAGGAATTTATGGTACTTTATTATACACAACAAAAACTCGCATCCTTTGTCTACCCTTTTATAGTCCGATTGTCTTTGTTTTTTTTATTGTTGTTACCTGTTGGGATCTGGGTAGACTTTTAACTATATTCTAAATCCCCAACTCGTAACACTACGCTACCATCGAGCTGGAGCTGCTGGCAGTGGTATGGGCCTTATCGAAGTGCAAGTTCTACTTGATTGGCCTACAGCACTTCGACCTCATCACAGACCACAGGCCTTTGGCCCCCATTCTTAACCACTATTCGCTGGACGCCATCGAGAATCCCCGCTTCCAGCGCCTGAAGGAGAAGATTTTGGCCTTCGTCTTCACCGCGGCTTGGCGCGCAGGTAAGGAGTTGTGCATCCCGGATGCCCTCTCCCGCTCCCCAGTCAGCCGCCCTACACCTGAAGACGAGATGCTCAGCACCAAGGCCGGTTTCTCCGTCAGCAACATCGTCACCTTGCAGGCCGTACAGTCCCTCGCCAGCACCCAGGCCTCAGTGTCGCCACCCGACAGCGATCTGGCCCTTGAGGAACTACGGACCGCGGCACACGACGACCCCTCCTACACTCAGCTCTTGGAGAGTGTGAGGACTGGGTTCCCTCGCGACCGTTTTGACCTCCACAACGCCCTACGCCCGTATTGGAAGATACGTGAGGACCTCTACGCAGATGGGGACCTCGTCCTGTATGGTGCCCGTGTGGTCATCCCTGCAGCTCTCCGTCGTCGCGTTCTGACCCGCTTGCACGACAGCCATCGTGGAGCAGAGGCCACCAAGCGCCGCGCAAGGCAGGCTGTGTACTGGCCCGGCATTGACGCGGATATCGTCAATACAGTCCGTGCCTGTGAGCCGTGCTAGATCATGCAGCCCAGTCAACAGCAAGAGCCCCTCTTGTGCGACGACGAACCCACCAGGCCCTTCGAGTCCGTGTCGGCTGATTTCTTCAGCACAGCTGGAAAACATTTCCTAGTTATCGCCGACCGACTCTCTGGCTGGCCTGTGGTGGTAATCTGTGGCTCGGACACGACGTCCGCGGCCACCATTCGCCACTTCCGGCACCTCTTTCGTGACCTGGGCGTTCTCGTACGTCTGCGGACGGACGGTGGGCCACAGTTCACCAGCCGGTACTTCACAGGATTCCTGGAGCGTTGGGGAGTCCGCCACATCGTGTCAACACCCCACTACCCACAGTCAAACGGCCACGCTGAGGCTGCGGTCAAGACAGTCAAGCACCTCATCCTCAAGGTGGCCCCTTCAGGCAACATAGACTGTGAGGCGTTTGACAAAGGACTCCTGGAGTTACGTAATACTCCCACCCACACAGGACGCTCCCCTGCCCAGATCCTGTGTGATCACCCTCTCTGCTCTTGCGTTCCTGCACACGCCAAGGCCTTTGCGAAGGAGTGGCAGACCAGAGCCGAGAGCTGCGACCGCTGCGCCGCTTCACGTGCCCAGGACGCCAAGGCTCGGTATGACGACCATGCCCGCCCTCTTCAACCACTGGAGATTGGTGCCCTTGCCCGCGTCCAGTACCCGACGACGACACGTTGGGACAAGGTGGGCATAGTGATGGGCGTCGGCCGGTCGCGGGACTACAAGGTCAGGATGCCGAGCGGCCGTGTCTGGTGGAGGAACCGCCGCTTCCTCCGGCCAGTCCCACCCCCTGCTGCTGGCCCCCTAACCGAGGACGAGTCACCTACACCTCACGAGGATCCGCCCCACAGTGCACCTCGACGCTCGGAGCGACTTAGGACTAAGAAGTTCGCTCAAGACAAAGACTATGAGCGTGAGGGGGGAGGGAGATGTAGGTTATGTATATAAGCTACTGTGCCGAGTAGCAACCCTGTATATAAGCTACTGTGCCGAGTAGCAACCCTGTATATAAGCTACTGTGCCGAGTAGCATTTATATATATCATCACGTGGCAACACTGCACGTTATGTGGCAACATTGCCCCGAGGCTGCCAAAGGGCAAGGCAGCCTCAGTCTGACTGTGTGAGCCGTGCATGGCACACGCGAGTCACCACTTTTATTTCTCTCATCCATAATAAACGGACTTCAGTGTTACACAGTGTTTCCCTACCCATCACTGCATTCTTTGGGGAACTTGTAACCACCTAATAGATGTATTGTCTGTTTAATTTTAGGGAAGAATTTAATTTATAAACTTTTGAGAATCTAGATACAGGAGTTTTGTCTTTGCGCGCGTGTGTGTGTGTGTGTGTGTGTGGTGATGATGATGACGGATACTTTCCTCTGCAGTGAAAAAAATATCTTGACATTGCAAAGTTTAACTGTAAGCCGAAGGAACGTTTGTAATGTGACTTATTATGTGAAATTGTAACTTGAAATTCTTTGTGAAAAAATATTTCCCTATAAAGTTTGGCAGTAAATGAAGTATTACATCAAGGTGTAACTTGTGGTTCCTTGTGGAGTAATTACCTATGTGGACGATACAGCTACTCCAGGGTGTAAGACCTAGAGTAGAAAGTCTTAAGACCTTACCTGAGGTTGAAAGACTCTTATAGTGGAACGTCTTAGGTATTGAAACTTTAATTACAGTAAATAAAATATAATCTACCTAAATATTCCTTCACCTGGCGACAACTAATGATACAGGTGGTGTAATAGCTCTTTAAAATTCCTCCGTTTGATATAATAATGACCACACATGAACTTATAATGTGCAATATCTTGATAACACATTAGCTGCAACATTACACATAGTCCAGTGTATGTGTAGTGAGGGACATCTACCTAAATGAGTTACAGAATGTGGAGTTGAGGCAAAAAATGTTGGGACATGTTTGAGATCATCAGTTGAGCCAAACGTTTATACTCAATATTGTTTTAATGGTATTTTAGAGCGACCGAAAAATTTAAACAAAATGGCCGGCTAGGCTCGGGGGATCCACAAGTCCTCTTATAAAGGATCGACAATAAATGAAAACAAATCAGATTAATTTAAACACATTTCCAAGAGTATTAGATCCTGTAAAGAGAGAAAATTAATACTTGATATTTGTAGAAGCTTTTTTTTTCGTCCGTTTTCGTCTTGGTTAAAACAATTGTGGTGGTGTTACCTGTTCCAAACGGTAGACATCAAGGAAATGGATCAAGACCTTAATACTCAAAGGTACACATGATGATTTGTTCCCAAGTCCGAGGATTTACTTCACAAAACAGATTAACTTTAGGACACAATGATGGCGAACAAAATAACATCAACATTGCGTACAGTACATATCTTGCTTTGACTCTTAACTCTTGTAATTTTTCGTAATGTTAGTGAATGAATTTGAGATTCTGGGCATATTTTCTTGTTTTTCTTTCTAATCAAGTGTAAAGGAAGATGTACTGTTTATTGATGGATTTGGTGATGTCTTAATAGTGTATTAGTATGTTAATATTACACAGGTTTGGTATAGTGGTGACGGTAATGTAGTGTAGTAAGATTTTAACACATGGAGGTGAATTTGTCTTTTATGTTGAGGATTTGTTAAAAGGAAGATCTGATGAACGGGGATAATTGTCTGGTTGTGATGGACACGGCTCACCTAACCTAACCCAATCTAACCCAACCCAACCTAACCCAACCTAACCCAACCCAACCTAACCCAACCTAACCAAACCCAACCTAACCTAACCCCTATATATGTGTGAGATAAGGTTCTGATTCAAGAACAAGATGCACAAGTTCGAATCCAAATTGAGCTGTAGGGTTTGTTGACTAATTCGGGGCTTCACATTCATAAAACTCTCAAATGGGATACGACTAAACCCGAAGCCCCATCTTCCGTCGGTCGGTCGTCGGTGTCAGGTCAAAGTTCAGTTTGTAGTTCACCTCCTGTGATATGTGTCATTTATCGAAACGAAACATGAGGTTAACGTGAAAACAAAACCTCGAAGCAACACGTATAAACAGGGTCGAGTTTTCATCGGATTTTACGTCATGAAATTTCCATCTTGAGAGAGAGAGAGAGAGAGAGAGATTGATTGATTCCGATGCTGAAATTAACACTAAACTTTTATACTGAAATCAAGATAAATGCAGGTAAGGTTGCCGTATGGAATTATTGAAGAACGATCCCAGAAATGTTTTACCTGTTTCCTGTGATGTAAGTCCACAATGGTGTTAATTGTCATGGGTTTATACGTCCAAAATGTTCTTCATATCGTAGGGTCTTACATCCAAATATGCCATCCAAGTCCATATGTCCATTCATCCAGTTAGCTGTTTATCCATCCACCGATTCACCCACCTACCCATCTCTCCTCCCATTTAGTCATCCATCTACCCATCTCTCCTCCCATTCAGTCCCCCATCTACCCATCTATCCTCCCATTCAGTCTCCCATCCATCCATCCATCCATCCATCACACGAGGAATAGAATGACCCACTTATAATTTTTCTCTTTCCTGCTGCACTAAGGATCAACCACCCAGAGTGGTATGGCTACCCTGAGTAGGTACACTCTGTATTCCTCCTTTACTCTATTGTGGTGTAGGTGGTGGGTAGTGTGTGTTTGTGGGTGTAGGTGGTGGATAGTAGGTTTGTTTGTGGGTGTAGGGAGTGGATAGTAGGTTTGTTTGTGGGTGTAGAGCGTGGATAGTAGGTTTGTTTGTGGGTGTAGGGAGTGGATAGTAGGTTTGTTTGTGGGTGTAGGGCGTGGATAGTAGGTTTGTTTGTGGGTGTAGGGAGTGGATAGTAGGTTTGTTTGTGGGTGTAGGGCGTGGATAGTAGGTTTGTTTGTGGGTGTAGGGCGTGGATAGTAGGTTTGTTTGTGGGTGTAGGGCGTGGATAGTAGGTTTGTTTGTGGGTGTAGGGAGTGGATAGTAGGTTTGTTTGTGGGTGTAGGGCGTGGATAGTAGGTTTGTTTGTGGGTGTAGGGAGTGGATAGTAGGTTTGTTTGTGGGTGTAGGGCGTGGATAGTAGGTTTGTTTGTGGGTGTAGGGCGTGGATAGTAGGTTTGTTTGTGGGTGTAGGGAGTGGATAGTAGGTTTGTTTGTGGGTGTAGGGCGTGGATAGTAGGTTTGTTTGTGGGTGTAGAGCGTGGATAGTAGGTTTGTTTGTGGGTGTAGGGCGTGGATAGTAGGTTTGTTTGTGGGTGTAGGGAGTGGATAGTAGGTTTGTTTGTGGGTGTAGGGCGTGGATAGTAGGTTTGTTTGTGGGTGTAGGGAGTGGATAGTAGGTTTGTTTGTGGGTGTAGGGCGTGGATAGTAGGTTTGTTTGTGGGTGTAGGGAGTGGATAGTAGGTATGTTTGTGGGTGTAGGGCGTGGATAGTAGGTTTGTTTGTGGGTGTAGGGCGTGGATAGTAGGTTTGTTTGTGGGTGTAGGGCGTGGATAGTAGGTTTGTTTGTGGGTGTAGGGAGTGGATAGTAGGTTTGTTTGTGGGTGTAGGGCGTGGATAGTAGGTTTGTTTGTGGGTGTAGGGCGTGGATAGTAGGTTTGTTTGTGGGTGTAGGGCGTGGATAGTAGGTTTGTTTGTGGGTGTAGGGCGTGGATAGTAGGTTTGTTTGTGGGTGTGGGGCGTGGATAGTAGGTTTGTTTGTGGGTGTAGGGCGTGGATAGTAGGTATGTTTGTGGGTGTAGGGCGTGGATAGTAGGTTTGTTTGTGGGTGTAGGGCGTGGATAGTAGGTTTGTTTGTGGGTGTAGGGCGTGGATAGTAGGTTTGTTTGTGGGTGTAGGGCGTGGATAGTAGGTTTGTTTGTGGGTGTAGGGCGTGGATAGTAGGTTTGTTTGTGGGTGTAGGGCGTGGATAGTAGGTTTGTTTGTGGGTGTAGGGCGTGGATAGTAGGTTTGTTTGTGGGTGTAGGGCGTGGATAGTAGGTTTGTTTGTGGGTGTAGGGCGTGGATAGTAGGTTTGTTTGTGGGTGTAGGGCGTGGATAGTAGGTTTGTTTGTGGGTGTGGGGCGTGGATAGTAGGTTTGTTTGTGGGTGTAGGGCGTGGATAGTAGGTATGTTTGTGGGTGTAGGGCGTGGATAGTAGGTTTGTTTGTGGGTGTAGGGTGTGGATAGTAGGTTTGTTTGTGGGTGTAGGGCGTGGATAGTAGGTTTGTTTGTGGGTGTAGGGCGTGGATAGTAGGTTTGTTTGTGGGTGTGGGGCGTGGATAGTAGGTTTGTTTGTGGGTGTGGGGCGTGGATAGTAGGTTTGTTTGTGGGTGTAGGGCGTGGATAGTAGGTTTGTTTGTGGGTGTAGGGCGTGGATAGTAGGTATGTTTGTGGGTGTAGGGCGTGGATAGTAGGTTTGTTTGTGGGTGTAGGGCGTGGATAGTAGGTATGTTTGTGGGTGTAGGGCGTGGATAGTAGGTTTGTTTGTGGGTGTAGGGCGTGGATAGTAGGTATGTTTGTGGGTGTAGGGCGTGGATAGTAGGTTTGTTTGTGGGTGTAGGGCGTGGATAGTAGGTATGTTTGTGGGTGTAGGGCGTGGATAGTAGGTTTGTTTGTGGGTGTAGGGCGTGGATAGTAGGTATGTTTGTGGGTGTAGGGCGTGGATAGTAGGTTTGTTTGTGGGTGTAGGGCGTGGATAGTAGGTTTGTTTGTGGGTGTAGGGCGTGGATAGTAGGCTTGTTTGTGGGTGTAGGGCGTGGATAGTAGGTATGTTTGTGGGTGTAGGGCGTGGATAGTAGGTTTGTTTGTGGGTGTAGGGCGTGGATAGTAGGTATGTTTGTGGGTGTGGGGCGTGGATAGTAGGTTTGTTTGTGGGTGTAGGGCGTGGATAGTAGGTATGTTTGTGGGTGTGGGGCGTGGATAGTAGGTTTGTTTGTGGGTGTAGGGCGTGGATAGTAGGTTTGTTTGTGGGTGTAGGGCGTGGATAGTAGGTTTGTTTGTGGGTGTAGAGCGTGGATAGTAGGTATGTTTGTGGGTGTGGGGCGTGGATAGTAGGTTTGTTTGTGGGTGTAGGGCGTGGATAGTAGGTATGTTTGTGGGTGTAGGGCGTGGATAGTAGGTATGTTTGTGGGTGTGGGGCGTGGATAGTAGGTTTGTTTGTGGGTGTAGGGCGTGGATAGTAGGTATGTTTGTGGGTGTAGTGCGTGGATAGTAGGTTTGTTTGTGGGTGTAGGGTGTGGATAGTAGGTATGTTTGTGGGTGTAGGGCGTGGATAGTAGGTATGTTTGTGGGTGTAGGGCGTGGATAGTAGGTTTGTTTGTGGGTGTAGGGCGTGGATAGTAGGTATGTTTGTGGGTGTAGGGCGTGGATAGTAGGTTTGTTTGTGGGTGTAGGGTGTGGATAGTAGGTATGTTTGTGGGTGTAGGGCGTGGATAGTAGGTATGTTTGTGGGTGTAGGGCGTGGATAGTAGGTATGTTTGTGGGTGTAGGGCGTGGATAGTAGGTATGTTTGTGGGTGTAGGGCGTGGATAGTAGGTTTGTTTGTGGGTGTAGGGCGTGGATAGTAGGTTTGTTTGTGGGTGTAGGGCGTGGATAGTAGGTATGTTTGTGGGTGTAGGGCGTGGATAGTAGGTTTGTTTGTGGGTGTAGGGCGTGGATAGTAGGTATGTTTGTGGGTGTAGGGAGTGGATAGTAGGTTTGTTTGTGGGTGTAGGGCGTGGATAGTAGGTTTGTTTGTGGGTGTAGGGCGTGGATAGTAGGTTTGTTTGTGGGTGTAGGGCGTGGATAGTAGGTTTGTTTGTGGGTGTAGGGCGTGGATAGTAGGTTTGTTTGTGGGTGTAGGGCGTGGATAGTAGGTTTGTTTGTGGGTGTAGGGCGTGGATAGTAGGTTTGTTTGTGGGTGTAGGGCGTGGATAGTAGGTTTGTTTGTGGGTGTAGGGCGTGGATAGTAGGTTTGTTTGTGGGTGTAGGGCGTGGATAGTAGGTTTGTTTGTGGGTGTGGGGCGTGGATAGTAGGTTTGTTTGTGGGTGTAGGGCGTGGATAGTAGGTTTGTTTGTGGGTGTAGGGCGTGGATAGTAGGTTTGTTTGTGGGTGTAGGGCGTGGATAGTAGGTTTGTTTGTGGGTGTAGGGCGTGGATAGTAGGTTTGTTTGTGGGTGTTTGGGCGTGGATAGTAGGTTTGTTTGTGGGTGTAGGGCGTGGATAGTAGGTTTGTTTGTGGGTGTAGGGCGTGGATAGTAGGTTTGTTTGTGGGTGTAGGGCGTGGATAGTAGGTTTGTTTGTGGGTGTAGATACATACATAGTTAAGAGGAATAAATCAAAATGGGAAGAAGATTAAGGTAAATAAACTGATGATTATTGGTACAGGTGAGTTAATAAAATAGATATAAATAGATAAATACAGTAGATAGATAGATAGATAGATAGATAAGAACATAAGAACATAAGAAAATAAGGAGTCTGCAATAGGCCGGTTGGCCTGTGCATGGCAGCTCCTGTCGAGAGTTACTACCACTCTCTATCATCCATGTATCTATCCAGCCTCCTTTTGAAACTTTCCAGAGTTCCCGCACTTACTACAAAGTTGCTAAGCTTGTTCCCCTCGTCCACCACCCTATTTGTGAACCAATTTCTTCCTATCTCCCTCCTAAACCTAAAATTATCCAACTTGAATCCGTTGCTCCGAGTCCTATCCTGCTCGGATATTATAAGAACCTTATCTATGTCCCCTTTATTGACTCCTTTCACCCACTTAAATACTTCTATCATATCTCCCCGCACTCTTCGTCTTTCTAGGGAATGCAAGTTAAGTTTCTTTAACCTATCCTGATATGGAAGGTTTCCAAGTCCCGGAATCATTTTTGTCATTCTTCGCTGCACCGACTCTAGTGAATTTATATCCATTCTATAATAGGGGCACCAGAACTGAACCGCATAATCGAGGTGCGGCCTGACTAGCCCAAGATATAGTTGCAATAAGACCTCTGCACTCTTGTTACTTATACTTCTAGATATAAAACCCAATACTCTGTTTGCCTTGTTTCGAACATTAACGCACTGTTTTCTAGGCCGTAGGTCCGGGCTTACAAGTACCCCTAGGTCTCTTTCACAAGTCGACTTCTCTAGGTTGATGTTGTTAAGGCTGTATACATTATAAGTATTTGTTCTTCCAATATTAAGTACGCTGCACTTGCTGGTGTTGAATTTCATTTGCCATTTTTCAGACCACCCCTGCAGTTTATTTAGATCCTCCTGTAGATTTCAGATTTGCCCCCGAGGGGGCTAGTTTATTGGGCACCCCCTTACATCCTGTGCAAGGTGAAGCGCAGAAGCGTTTACAGCGCCCAACAGGGAAGAATGAAAAGTTCATACTTGCCTTTATGACTCGTACATTAAGGGCGTAAAAGCCTGAAGGGTCATAGGTTCTGTCAAGTTACATAAAGTGAGAGAATGATGAGTGTGTGGGGGGAAAGTTCCCGGTACATTTTATCTGTTTATGGCAAAGTGTGGCAGGTCCCTAATAATGTCAAATGCCAGGCCTGTGACTAGGAGGAGGGATAAATCCTCCTGTAGTGCATTTGCATCCTGCCCTGAATTAATTTGCCGCCCTATTTTGGTGTCATCCGCAAACTTGCTTATGTCACTGCTGATCCCAGTATCTAGATCGTTTATGTAGATTATGAACAAGAGTGGGCCTAGTACTGACCCCTGGGAAACCCCACTGGTTACACGGCCCCACTTAGATTTAACACCATCTACGCTTACCCTCTGCGTTCTGTCGGTGAGCCATGATTTTATCCAATTTAAAACTTTCCCCTCGATACCATGAGCCTTAATTTTTCTTAGAAGCCTCTGATGCGGTACTCTGTCAAATGCTTTGCTAAAGTCTAAATAAATAACATCGTAATTTTCGTCATTATCTACTACCTCGAAGACTTTCCTAAAAAACGTTAGCAGATTTGTTAGACAAGATTTTCCCTTTGTAAACCCATGTTGAGAGTCGTAGATTAATTTGCTTTTCTCAAGATGCGATCGGATGCTATCTCCTATAATTGATTCAAGAAATTTCCCCACTACTGACGTCAAACTGATCGGCCGGTAATTTGACGCTGATGCTCTGCCTCCCTTTTTGAATATGGGTACTACATTTGCCTGTTTCCACAAGTCTGGCACAACTCCAGTGTCTAATGATTTTGTAAATAAGTTTACGAGGGGTCCGCTAATCTGTTCCCTACACTCTTTCAAGACTCGAGGGAAAATTTCATCCTGCCCTGGGGATTTTGTTTTCTTTAGTTTATTTATCTTCTTAAGAACATCCTCTTTTCTGATAGTGATATTCTTTAATTTCTCTTCTTCCTTTCCCTTAAATATCAGTTCCACCTCTGGAATTTCATCTCAAATTTCTTTTGTGAAAACTGATAAGAAGTAGCTGCTCAATGCTTTGCTTATTTCTTTACTGCCATTTATCAATTTTCCCCTCCCTGACTTTAAAGGCCCAACTTTGTCCTTGATCTTTGTCCTATATACCTGGAAAAATCCCTTGGGATTCGCCTTGGATTCTCTTGCTATTTTGATTTCATAGTCTCTCTTTGCTTTCCTTACATTTTTCTTAACATTCCTAGATAGTTCATTATACCTGTTTCTGAGCTGCTCCTCCCCTCCCTTTAATTTCTTATATATTCCTTTCTTTATTCCTATGTCATGTTTAAGTTTTCTGGTCATCCACCTTGGCTCATTCTTATTTGACCTAATTTTTCTGTATGGTATATTTTGTTCTTGTGCTTTATGTAGTATACTAGTGAATATATTATAGTCATGATCAATTGTTGTGTCATCTATGACCTCACCCCTTCCTACTGGGAACTGACGTAACTGTTCCCAGGTGACCTCACCTAGGTACCTTCTTAACCCCTGATAATCCGCCAACCGAAAGTTTGGGACTCTGACCATATTGTCATTGTTTTTCGTTTCCCAATTTAGGGTGAACCTGATTTCTCTGTGATCACTGTTACCTAGTTCTTCCCCTACTGTGATATCTCTGATAATATTTTCTTTATTTGTTAATTCTAGGTCTAATATATTGTCACCTCTAGTAGGTTCTGTAATTAGTTGTTTCAAAAAATTGTCCTGTACTGTGTCTAGGAAGTCTTCAGATTCATAGTCACCTACAATGTTGTCCCAGTCAATATTTCTGAAGTTGAAATCCCCCATAATGCATAGGTTGTTGTATTTTGCTGCCCTACTCATTTCCTGCCAAATGGGCTGAGCTGCTTCTTTGCCAAGACTTGGGGGCCGGTAAATCACTCCCATAATTAGTCTTTCTCTTCCTTCCGTGATTTCTACCCACACAGACTCGGTTCCTATTTCACCCTTTATTGAATTATGAATACAACATTTTAATGTATCCTTGACGAAGAGTGCGACCCCTCCCCCCTTCCTACCTTCCCTGTCCTTGTGAAAAAGGTTGTACCCTTCTATGTGGTACTCTGATAAAAAAATTTTGCTCGTCAGATTCATCCAAGTTTCGGTGATAGCTATGACGTCTACATTCTCGGTATATACAACCGCTCTCAGCAAGTCTATTTTATTTCTAACGCTCCTACTGTTTGTATAGTATACATTTAAACCTACCCTTCCCTGGTCCTGTTTTACCCCTTGTCCTGAGCAACTAATTTTACTTCCTAGGACCTGCTTATTTTTTGACTCCCACTTTCCCCGACCCCTCTCTACTGGCGAAACCCCCCCCCCCCTTCGGAGTGACAATTTCACGCTCCAGGGATGCAGACAACGTCTTTACCCCCTCACGAGACACGTGTGCTCCGTCGCGACAGTACAGGTAGTCGTTGCCATAGAATCGTTGCCAGTTATCAATGAATGCACAACCATTGTTTGCACAATGTTTTTCCAGTCGGCAATTTATAGCAATTGCCCTGGACAGCCATTCACGACCAAACCCTCTTCTAGGCAAGACACCACATACTATCGGGATCCCTCCCCTATCTCTAATCTTCCCCAGCGCCTCCCTATACCTCTTGAAAAGTTCCTCACTCCTAACCTTACCTATGTCGTTTCCTCCCACACTAAGACACACTACTGGATTGGTACCCTCCCCTGACAAAACCCTGTCTAACCTCTCGGCTACATGCCCTATCCCAGCCCCAGGAAAACACACCCTAGTCCTACGTTTCCTATCTCTCGCACAAAAAGCCCTATCTACAAACCTCACCTGGCTGTCCCCAACTACCACGACCTTACCTGTGGGCAGGGTTTGTACAACTGCCCTTTCCTCTCCTTGATCCATACCGTCCTGCCTCTTCTCTTCCTCGCCAGCTTCCTGCAGCACCTGGTAAGGGTTACTACACTCCACACCCTGGTCAGCTTTCCTGAGCCTGACCCTAGTCCCCTTGGAGACAACCACTCTCCACGCCTGCTCCTCCTTCAGGCAGGTGTCCTGCTAGGCAGGACACCTGCCTGAAGGAGTTCCGTCCTGAGGGCTTCATTTTCCCCCTTTAGAGTGTCAACCTCACTCCTCAACTGCCCCAGCTGCCTTAACAGAGTGGCAAGGAGGTCGTCTTTCCCCACACTCCCCTCCTCTTCCCCCACGACACAACGATCCAAGGCGGCCATTTTCCTTGGTTTCTAACGGGAGCACTTTCGGGCACGACCTTCTCCAAGCTGGGTCAGAGGTCAACTGATAGATACAGTAGATAGATAGATAGATAGATGTATGATTTTGTATACCGCAAGAGTAACTAAATATTCCTGTACCTGTATTTTCTTTCAGTTACAAAATACACAGGATTATAAATATGAGTATGCACATCAGGTGTTACAGTAAGTGGTAACATTTTGTAATACTCTTAAGTGATGAGGTAACAGAGGAAATAGACGGATACTAACGGAGAGTTTTTGTAGAATTAGACAGACATTCAGACAGTAAAACTTCTTCCGACAATACAAATTTTGACGGTGGAATTTATACACGAGAGTGTATGGATAATAATGATGAGCTGAATTATGACATCTACGTCTGATAATCCGTTGTTTAGAATGGATTATTATTATTTTTGTTGAGTTATTTAACAGTTTGAGGAAAGGTTTATTATGGTACTATGTCCTATTATCACACAAGGTCATAATTGAAGTAAAATAACCAATTATACTGTATTATTTTAGACAATATTCCCTGGACATGCTGGATAATATACCATCTACTTAAGGAGGTGATGTAGGTTAGGTAGATTGATATTTTAACATTAATTTACTCAGTTTTTTCTTAGTGTCGGAGTTTTTTTTTTTTAGTTTTTTATTCTGACACTTTATAATGCAAGCAGCGTTCACATGTTGTCAACCGCCCTCAAGTGTACGAGGAGTTTGGACTGTAACTGCAACGTGTTACCGTGGGTGTATGACTGTGGGTTGGTGGGTGTATGACTGTGGGTTGATGGGTGTATGACTGTGGGTTGGTGGGTGTATGACTGTGGGTTGATGGGTGTATGACTGTGGGTTGATGGGTGTATGACTGTGGGTTGGTGGGTGTATGACTGTGGGTTGGTGGGTGTATGACTGTAGGTTGATGGGTGTATGACTGTGGGTTGGTGGGTGTATGACTGTGGGTTGGTGGGTGTATGACTGTGGGTTGGTGGGTGTATGACTGTGGGTTGGTGGGTGTATGACTGTGGGTTGGTGGGTGTATGACTGTGGGTTGGTGGGTGTATGACTGTTGGTTGATGGGTGTATGACAGTGGTGACAAGGATTATTTGAGCTTGACAAAATTTAGATAGATAGCAGCATGGTTAATCCTGTTCAGTTTAGTTTAAATTGTGTTTAGGTTAGGTTGGGTCATGTCAGGTACAGAGTTTGGCCAGGGTCCTTTATTCAAGCTGTCAGGGTTAAACTTCCTTCCTAGAAAGATGAACACACGAACCTACGGACGACACACGAACACAATAACACATGATCATACACGGAACCGAACACACGAATGGACATACTCAGGATATCGGGGAATAAATATAAAATTATAAAATGCATAAAAAGTCTTTGACGGATAAACAACTTTGTAATGTTAGAATCGATTTTACTGATATTATAAAAAATCAAACTAACTTCCTTTAAACACTCTTGGCTCTTCCTGTGTATAAGAAGAGTTTAATCTGGTATATTTTTTTTTTAGTAATTAGTGTTATCAGGGGAAGAGATTGTGTCGTTTGTGGTCTGTCATTCAAGGTTGTTTAGTGTTTGAAGCTCGTTAATTCATTATGCTTGTGGCCCCCATCTCTGCATACAACCCTGGTGCTTCTTGCTGTTGATACTCCCACGAAAATAAATTGTCAGATTAACGAAACGAAGATAAAAAATTTTGTTTTAATTCACGGATTAACCATACTTCACCCAATCTAACTTAACCTATCCTATCCTAACCTAACCTAACCTAACCTAATCTAATCATAATTGTGTTTTAAAAAAGGTTTAGAGGCATAGGTAACAAGCTAGTCCTTTAACGGGAGAACACGAGGCTTCCCAGCCCTCACCTGATGAAATAGAATCACTATACCCACCTGATCTAATTAAGGACACGTTAGGTTTTGTAAGATAGTTTAGTTTGAAGTGTTGTGAATCTCCGTGGGTGTTATAGATTCACTTGGTATACTACATGTGTAAAGTCAGGATATATACAATGTGTGTTGATTTTTCTACCCGTGTGTTAAATATTTTTGTGGGGAGGGGGAGGTATTTTCCTGTCGGTTTCCACTCTAGCTTTCCACCAATGTTATTTCCCCCTTCTAGGTTTCTATACCCTTTGATCCACCTTACCTAAGAGTGGAATGAGATAAATAGAATTGGTGGAGTGGAATGTCTGTATAATTGATGTCAGGATCCAACTCTGCCCTGGACGACACAGGATTGATCGTCACTGGTGTTGTAAGACTGTACAGAAAACCGCCTCTTGTGTTGTTCCCACGTATTAAAGAGCGATGAAGGTAAACTGAACAAGCACGCTGGGCAATGCTCGTTGTTGTACTGGAATACACACGAAACCCAGTCAGTTGAGGATGTAAATCTTCGCCTGCCTCTGGAATGCACTACACACGCTATGCCAAAACTGAGATATACTCGGCATGTCAACACTGAGACACACATGCTATGCTAACAAACATATACTCACATAAACTATGCCTATATTAAGACACATACACTATGCGAAACACCCGCTGTGCCTAAACTAATGATTCCCCGCTCTACGTGAACGCTGAGATAACAAGTTGACTTTTGTTATCGAGGAGGAGCCAAAGTCACTCACGATAGTCACCGTCTTTGCTAAACTTGTTAACATGGTTAGCAACTTCTGGAAACATCGCGCTTAACCGAGTTATCAAGTTGTGAATAAGCTGACTCACAAAGGAGACGTATTCCTCGACGAATTAATCTTACCAGCTTACAAGCTCTTTATTAATTAATGACAAGCGTTACACCTGTCCGCCCTACTAGGCCACGCCTCTCACTCCTCCCCCCCCTCCCCTTAAGTCAATAGCCTTCAAAAGCAGTGAAAGACGAAATTGGTTCTTATAATCATGACTGCTTTCTAGGGACATTGTGCATACAACACAGTGCACACAACACACTCTAAACTAAGCCTGTGGTATTCAAGGAGGCACCGTGGCTGGCACTGAACTCTCCCGCCTTCACTTTCCCAAATGTAAAGTTAGGTACCCATTTAGAGCTGGGTGGTTGGGGAGGGTTCTGGGATCGATTCATCGACCCTTAGGACGGGAGGCGAGCCCTGTAGCCACTCGGCAGTACTTAAAGCTTATAAAACGCTTCAAGGGCGCAGCAGTTCACCGAAGAAAAATTGTTAGTGTTGGCTCTAAGCGTTATTTATAACTTCCAAATTGTACAGTCAGTGAATTTAGTGGTACTGAGAATACATGGTTTTATAATTGTTGTACTCAAAGGGTTAGAAATAGTACTCGGAGAGATGAACAATTCTGAGTTAGATTACTTAACTGTTTTTGCATTTTTTTTTTTATATTTGAGTACTATATTTAGACTACTGGATTAAGATTGTGGACGATACTGTAGGTAGGCTTTGTATATCTAGTTTTATAATTCTTGGAGTACGTTTTTATAAGCCTTCAATTTTAACACATTATTTGTTTTATATGACTGAGTACGATTCTCCATCCACTTGAGTGCGTTTTACTAGAACCTACCAATACAATTCACTAACCCTCTAGGTACAAATTTGAACCCATTTAATATAATTTCCTAAATAATTCAAACCCCAATTATTCAACGCCTTCATAATTAATCTTTAAATAAATTGAATCGTCTTTAAAAATCGAGTACTCAAACAAAAGAAATCATACAACATACTCTCACTGATTACTGTCATCAAGCTCAAGGCGTCATTAATACCCAGAGGAGTATTAATGATTCATACTCATCGATTTCCCCATCACTTGTCCTCAGGGGTGATTTAGTTAATATACGTAAAGTGTCCAAGAGGTAATGAGGAGGACTGCAGGTGAATTGAGCTCAAGTTCTAATGGACCAGAGTCTTAATTGGCCCTAGTTGTTCTAATGGGACCTAGACCTAATAGGGCCAGTAATTAGCCGGGATAAAATCTAAGCTGCTTAAATTTAACCATTAGGGCTGGGGTTAATTGGGATTGGTACCTATTAGAATTGGTGCATGTTGGGACTGGGGCCAATTGCGACTGGTGCCTCTTGATCCCAGGGCCTATGTAACCAGTCATCAAGGAGGAGTAGTTAGAGCTCTAGTAAACAAATCAAGGCTAATATAATTACTGAATTACTTACTACAGGCACACAAGTCAAGTCGGACCTGTAGAAAGACTCAAGTAGGATAGTTCTTATAAACCTAACCTAACCTAAAAGTTGTACAACATTTTCTAAAGTCGTAGATGAACAGATGTTGGTGGAGAGAAATAATTAGTTGTCAAGAGAACTTTTATAATTTACATCACAAGTCAATTAGAAAGTGAATTAAGTCAGCGAGGAAAATAAAATGCAGCACATTAAAGATGAATTCACTGAAAGACAGAATTTTAAAACTATAACTCTGTGACAACTTTCAGGGTAAAGTATTCAGATATTATTGATGAAAATTATACATCTTGATATAATTTGTGAATAATAAACGAACATACTGATATTATACGAAATTATACATGAAAGAATGCAAAAAAATCAGACTTAAGTTTAATGTGTGAAATATAACAAATCATAGGACCTCGTATCATAAACACTGACCTATAACTTACACAGGTTAGGTTAGGTTAGGTTAGGTTAGGTTAGGTTAGGGCTTATAAAAATATATCTTGTGTAGTTTGTACTGTATTAAAGGATGAAAATGATCTATATAAACCTGTGAATATTGGCATTTTGTTAAAAGATATTATACACACGCACACACACACGCACGCACACACACACACACACACACACACACACACACACACACACACACACACGACATCACATCTTGTTTCGTTAATTAAGAATACGCAAACATGCATGACCATCCATTATACAAAGTAACAAATATTTACACCACACACCAAGTACAAGTTAAAAATATAAATACTTTCACTCCTCTTACTTTACCATTTTATTACTTTCTTGCTTTCACTTAAATCAGGACAATAGCTCTGTAATAGCGTTTTAAATTACCTCCAAAAATTTATAGAAACTGAGATATAAATGGAAGAGATTTTTTTCTTCATATTTTGTTGGTTGAAAAATATTTTATGTTCGGGATTGTTAGCTGGAGTGTATGTTATATTATTCTTATTATTCTTCTTATTATTATTCTTTTTCTTGCTGTTGTTGTTTTCTTTAGCTTGATTGAGTTATTTACATACCTACATATATACCTGACCTCCTTAACACGACTGTCACAACACAAATCATTAAGTTTTACATTGCTTCCTTCCATCTTCCCCGTCCCCTCTTCCCCCTGAGCAAAAAAATGCACCTGGGCAAATTTTCACAGGAGTTGAGTGCCCGGGAGTCGCGTGTGGTCCTCCGGTTGTGCTTTACTTAATAACACGCCCAGGTCCTAGATGGGTCCATAACTTGTGGTGCCTGGTGTCTGCTTGTCCTCCCCTAGACACGCGACGCATCTGTTTCTAGCGAGGTGGTGAGTCAGCTATGGAATGTCGAGACAGAACCTGTATTTAAATCAGAGAACTTAATGTAAGATCAACTAAAACTTATATTATTTTTGAGATGTGAGTTCTTTTGGGGGTGTTGACGGAACTTACGATGTACAGTAGTGTTTTAGGTCCATCTACAACACGTATATACCCTAGGATATTGAGACGGATCTTGTTCAAATTCGAGAAATATAATTTGAAGTTCAACATAATATCCACTGTTCAGTCTATCGTTGAACTCTGGCGTGTCCTTTGTTCTTGTTCAACGTGTGTATATACCGTTTCCCTTCACCAAGTTGCATGTGTGAATAGGGTGTGTCATACGGAGGCGAATTTTATTTTTTGAGTTTGAAAAATCGGCCCATGGTATTAATGATGTAGTTCTATGTGCAGAATCATGTGATATCTTCAGATTTGAAAAGTTTTTATTCTTTGCTAGGTAAATTTTAACTTGAAATCTTATGAAAATTCAGTATTCCCACCCTTTTACCAACACCACTAAATAGCTTATTTAAAGTAAAGTAAATGTATCAGGTTAATTTATTAGGATGAAAATGATCCAGAATAGTGAAACGAATGATCTTGACACATTTATTAAATTTAATATTCCTTTAGAAAACAAAATCATCAAATACAAAAACCGGTTTTACTACTACGACCCGGTGTTGCTGCACACCATAGAGAACATGTCTTTCTTGCTTCTGTTTCTACTCATCACCTCCCTGCTGACCACCTGAGGTCGGATGTAGCCTTCCCTCCTCTCCTGGCTGTACACATGACTGCTGGCCTCGCTCACTTGCTGTACACAACGCTCTATACTCTGGGTGTGCGAGGGCCAGGCAGGGACATGCATGGGGTTGTCCAGGAAAGCTCTGACTTGAACATTGGTGAGGCTGCAGGTAAGAGGGGGCTCACTGCCAGCCTGGATGTTATCCAGATCTATGAGATCAGTGAGGGTCTTGGCACCTAGATTGACTTCAGGAGTCTTCCTGACCCTGAAGGAATCGTCACCAACTGATTCGTCATGCCCAGATCCTCTCATAAGTCTCATATCCAAGATCTTTTTGACTGCCACTCTTCTCTCCTCCTCATCCTTACTGCAGAGCATTGTCTGCAGAACTGCCTCGGGATGAGCATACCAGGAAGATCTCCTCACAGTCTGCTCCACAATCTGAACAACCTTCCTTGGCTGACTCCTCAGAAGCTCAAGCTGGAAGAGAACATGCCTCGGACCTTCGGAGAACGATGACTTGACCTTGATGTTGATCCAATTTGGCAAGTAGACACTGACGATGAATTGGACAATAAGTCTCAGGTTGTGAAGCTGGTTCCCTTTCAGTTTATGATGAGCGACCCAAATTCTGCAGAACCTGAGAGCCGTTGTGAGCCACCTAGAATGTGAGACTGGACCTATCTGCAGGTAAGCAAGTCTATCAGGCATGACCCCAGTTTTGATGGCACTGCAAATCATGTAACCATAGTACTGGTCAGTACTCAGGTCGTCAATGACAGTATGTGCAAGCTCAACGAGTGGAGGGCCAACTGTGATTTTTTCAAAGCTCGGATTTATTTCTAACTCAGTGGCAGAGTCCAGCATCTTGCCAAGAGGACCAGACCATCTGTTGTTTGAAAGAGTCTTGCCATCCAGCTCCTGGATCAGATGTCTGAGTGGCAACTCGTTGGTGTGGAGGTCACAAACAATCCAGACCAGCTTCCTCCCAATCTTCCGCTCTATCCACTGTATGACCCCCCCTTGCCACCCTGTGTTCGTGTTGGTGCTGTCCCCTCCAATGGCCTGCAGGGTCTGGTCTACGTTCCTCTCTCTGAGCCAGTTCACAATGTTATCTGCCACTATCTCAGCTGGTTTCCTGATGTCATCTTTCTCTGGAGTGAAATGCCACAAATACTTCCCTCCTGGTTCACTGCAGCAGGAGTAGTGTTCCTCCTTCACCATGGCAGGGAAACAACTTGTCAGAATCTCCAACTTTCATGAACACTTTAGTGTCATCCCTTCTCCCATCAAAGAACAAACAATTGATTCCATTTTCTCTTATCCCCTTATCAAACTCCTCTTCTAGGTTACTTACAAGTTTCTCCTGAGCTCTCCTTACTTTGTTATGATCTATCACCAGGTGAACATCATCAGTTGTTATCAAACCACCGTCAATCCAGGCAGCTGTTGCTATCTCTGCAGTTTCTCTGAGACCAGTGTGGTGTCGCATGCTGGCCAGAGCTATGCTCGGGATATCTTTCCTCTTTCGAATCTTATGCCTGGAAGGTTTGGGATCATTATTTTCTGGGTTAGGGACAAAGTCACCATTCTCCTGGTCAGCACTCGGATCAGCCATGGGGAAGTCATTATACTCTGAATCAGCTTGACTCCAATCATCGGCCTTTTTTACCTCACCCTGGGCCTTCTCAAGTCTCTTTTCCTCGGCAACTCTTCTCCTCTTCTGTCTCTCTGTGGCAGCCTCCTGTCTCTTGGACTCCGGAATATCTTGGCTAGAAATCATGAGAGCCCCTATACTGCCAGTCTTCTCTCTCTGTGCTTTGACAAATGCCAGTTCGATCACAGGAATCTTCAGTTCACGCTTGCAAATACAGGAGATGTGGGCCTCGGATTTACAGTCACGATCGCATCCAAACTCAGGACAGAGAACAATTGAGCACTTGCAAGTAATTATGTCAAATAACTGGTCCAGTTGCTTGGCAAAGCTGTCCTTAACTGCAATTTTCCTCTCCCAAGAGAGATATCTCTTGCCTTTTCCCAACTGGCTAGCAGTCTCTCACTAATCTTCTTCTGACTTGTTATGACTGGAGGCTTGAACTGAGCGTTAGCCAGAGTGTACTGTGCCAAGACAGCTTTGGTCATATCACTGGCAATGTCTTTGTTTGTGTAAGTTCTTTGGTTCTTTTCACTGATTTGCCTGATTAAAACACCGTATCTCAAAGCATCTCTCAATGTAGGCAACTCCGACTTCAGGAGCTCTCTCCCAGACCCAAGATAGTGACTGAGATGGCTGGATTTTTGGTTCCTCGTCCTGACACAAGCAGCCATCGCAAATATTATCAACTTATAAATGCATCAGAATCTGAAACAGAAAAAAATATTGTTAGTTGGGTTGTTAAAGAATGAAGTCAGAAAGCAATGTTCACTATTTAATTGTAATGCACTAATGCAGCTGTCCGTTAGATTTTCGATAAATTTCACGCTAAAATTTACCTAGGAAGAGGTTGCAAAATATTGAAACTGAAATTATTTTCTGTTTATATACACTAAAATCTACCAAAAAAGTGATGGGCCATTAGTTTTAGCTGATCTTCCCTCCTATGACACACCCTAGTATAATATAATATAATATAATATAACACAGCACAGCACAGCACAGCACAACACAACACAACACAACACAACACCACACATCACAACACAATACAATATAAATTTAGTTCTCCGTTATAATTGTCTGCTTCATGTGATATCTAATTTATACTTTTTATTGCAGAGTGACGGATGACGATATATGGTACCAGCAGGTATAAGAGTAAGAGTGAGGCCTTTATGGTGGTGTTACTGTAGGCAGGTTAACATTACTTTGTTTTATTATTGACCTGTGTTAGTAAATTAGTTTACTGTTCCTGGGTGAGTGGCACACATATCAATGTTAACTATCCATACTTCTATTCAAGAGTTATGGTATACAAACTGTATAATATGGACACGAAGTAGTACCTTAAGCTGTGTATTCTTATATTACTCTATTAATTATGTATAGTAAAGTATTACAGAGCATGTATTAATCCTATGTAATGTTTCCATTTATTATGCACCATGTTATGTATCTGTATTATCATATTTACATATTATGTATTCTGCTTGTGAACGCTGGCATCTGTGCATGCCAGCGCGGAGTGATACAGGGAGTTGAGATCGCTAGTCCTTATGGCGTGGAAGCCAGTTTATTTGTTCCTCTGTATTTGTCTCCCGTTCGAGAATAACAACCTATTTTCAAGATAACAAGTGTTTGCGTATACCCTCAGTAATGTAGAACATTTTGGGGGTATCAAAGACAGACATAGATGGCGCAGTGAGTTTTCTCAGCGAGATACAGAGTGAATTTAGCCTTCCCACTGGACTGTGTTGTTAATGGCGTCTCGTCTTCAGCTTCGCCAAGGATTTACAGCAAGACTACAAGCCTCAGGACTTACAGTGTTGTGAAGTGCTATGCTGTGTAAAGTGCTGTGCTGTGCAGTGAAGTGTTCTGTGAAGTGCTGTGTTATGTATTTTAATCAGAATTGTCTGTGCAAACTGCAGTCAGATGACTGAGGGAGCTGCCCAGCAGTACATCCCCTCCTGCTCATGGTCATTGAGTAACTGAGCAGCGTGCAGTAAGACAACTTCAGTTCCATTGCGACTTGCGCCGAGCTGCCTCTACGTCTGGCAGCGCGCCAAGCCTCCCGGCAACGAGCCATACACACACTCGCACTCACAGGCCCACTTTATATTAAATTCTTGTGTATTACTTTTGACTTCTGTAATTCTGTGCATAGATTACGAGGGGTTGACCCGGTCTCTTGCACAGATAGAGTACAGAAGCTGTCAGCATGTCTCACAGGGATCAAAATGATACCCTGGACGACGGGGTTATGAGTTTAAGCTTGGGAGATCTCTCCCCACCCACACTCAGGCCCCACGCTCCCCACCAATCACCCACAGAATCTCCTCGTTCGTCGCGTCGCGAGCAAGCCCTCCTGCCGTGCCTGCGTCCAAGGATCTCCTTCAACTGATTAAAATGATGGAAACTTCTCGACGCCGGGACTATGTTGCAAGGAGAGAAGAGGAAGAAATTCGGTACAGAGAGTCTGAAAGACGACGCCACGAAGATGAACAAAGACGCAGAGAACTAGAATATATACGTAGAAGTGAGGATGACCTGAGAAGAAGAGAGGATCAAGCCAGATGTGAAGCCTTGATTTCCCTGTTAGCCTCCCCACAACGATCTACTCTACAAGATTCTTCTGCTACTACTAATGCTGATACGACTAGAGGTACTGGTACCTCATCTCCCAGAGTCGGTTCAACAATTCCTCAAAAGGCTGCAGCACAAACGCCTCCCTCTCTGAAGTCTGACGCTTCTTATCAGATATTTCGGGAATGGCGTCGACGTTGGTTAGACTATGCAACAATGGTTGACCTGTCAAATTTACCACAGCATAAACAGATGATTCAGTTTCGTATGTGCTTGTCCTTAGAGACACAACGTACTCTCGAGCACACGCTTCAAGTGCCTCCTATGACAACTCTGACTGTAGAGGCCGTGCTTGACAAGTTACAGGAACATGTTAAGGGACAGCGCAACGAAGCACTTAGAAGAAGAGAACTCCTCCAATGTAAGCAACTTGATGGAGAACCTTTTGATGCATTTTTTGTAAGACTGAAAAGATGTTCAGAGGAAGTTGATGTTTGGCCTGGAAATTCTCAAGTCTGTGAAGAGACACAACTCAAGACAATCATTTTAACGGGTATTCGAGATGAGCTAGTTCAGCGTCTCATTTCACTTGACCCCACTTCCTCCCTTCAAGATGTTGTTCCAAAATGTCGAGCGTACGAGGCCGCTAGGTGTGCGACTTCAGCTTTACGTTCACAACCTGACCAGGTGATGGCGGTGTCTTCCTACAGAAAGGGTAAGAAGCAGCAAGATAACCCCACCCCTCACCCTCCAGCTACACCAGCTACACCCTCAGCAGCAGCTTTGTGTAACAGCTGCGTGAGAGAGCATGATGCCTCCCAGTGCCCAGCTGCTCAAAGCATGCTGTGCAGAAGTTGCGACCGTCAGGGTCACTGGGCTTACACAGTCAAGTGCCCTGCTAGCAAAGTTCAGTGCAGACTTTGTGGTCGTGTGGGCCATTATGACAAATGTTGTCGTAAGAAGACACAGAAAGGACACCACCAAGTATCCAAGAAGTCATCCTCAGGTAGTGCTGGCACGCCCCCTCCTTCTGGCAAGCATCAAGACGCTGTGCCCTGTCATTCCTGCCGTCGTGTACATTGTTCCACAGACACGACGCCCCAGCACATCAGTGTCGTCATTTCTCACGGTAACTTGTCATCCAGTCTTCAGATGTTACCTGACACCGGTGCTGACGTCTCAGAATCGGTCAACAACACTTAGCAAGTTTGGGAATACCCCGGAGCAACCTACAGCCCCCTCCTCAGACAACGAAACTGACAGCTGATGGTTCCAAGATGGCTCCAGCTTTGGGATCTTTCTGGGCTACTCTTACCTTTGGTAAGCAGTCTTGCTCAGCCCAGATTGAAGTTCATGATGGGATTCCGACTCAGCTTTTATCATATGGCCATTGTCAAGAGTTGGCCATTATTTCCAAGGAATTCCACAAACCTATTTTAAAAGTCACCCATGTCAACAGGTTGAAGGAACTCCCTATCTCTACTAACATGTCCCCTTCTGATGCAAGAGCTTACTGAAAGTTACTAGTGTGCCCTGAAGAATGCAGTGATGGCTCGGGAAACACTGAGTAACACTGCGTCCGTTTATTATGGATGAGAGAAATACAAGTGGTGACTCGCGTGTGCCATGCAAGGCTCACACAGTCAGACTGAGGCGCCTTGCCATATGGCAGCCTCGGGGCAATGGTGCCACATAACACGTGCAGTGTTGCCACGTGATTATATATATAAATGCTACTCGGCACAGTAGCTTATGTACAGGGTTGCTACTTGGCACAGTAGCTTATGTACAGGGTTGCTACTCGGCACAGTAGCTTAGATACATAACCTACACTTACCATCTCAAGGAGTTTGCTGACGTGTTGGTTACGAAGAAATCTTTAGGATCCACACCACTCAAGCCGATGGTGGGTCCACCTATGAAGATTCATCTTAAGGATGGTGCCACACCTTTTGCCATCCACACCTTGTTTGATTTCTCACGCCTACAAGGAGCTAGTTAGACAAGAGCTTGACTCCATGGTTGCTCAGGGAATCATCAAGCCGGCCGGAGACGAACCTTCACCTTGGTGCCACCCTCTCGTCCCCGTCGCCAAACCTCGTGGTGGAGTACGGATCACCACCGATCTGTCAAAACTTAACCAGCAAGTTTCCCGTCCAGCCCACCCTTTACCCACCCCCTTCGCAGCTTTTCGAAATGTGGACCCGAAGGCGAAGTTTTTTTACAACTATGGACGCCTTATGTGGTTATTGGCAGATCGAGTTGGCCGAAGAAGACCAGCATTTGACTACATTCATCACACCATATGGAAGATATCAGAATTGCAGAGGCCCCATGGGATTTGCCGCTACGGGCGATGCATTCTGTCAACGTGGTGACGCGGCCCTTCAAGGAGTCACGAATTGTGTCAAGGTGGTTGATGATATTTTACTCCATGACGAAGACTACTGTGCCCACCTCTCCCGAATATATGAAGTTCTCACCAGATGTCGAAAGTACGGGATTACCCTCAACGCTGACAAGTTTGTAGTTGCCGCACCATCAGTGAACTTCTGTGGGTACACTCTCTCAGCATCAGGTATCGCAGCTGACCCGGAGAAATTAAGTGGAATCAGGGATTTTCCATCCCCTGCCAACCTGACAGACCTCCGTTCTTTTTTGGGTCTGGTCAATCAGCTGGCTCAATTTTCACCTGACATCTCCACCGCAGCCCAGCCGTTACGCCCCCTGCTGAGCCCCAGGAGGACATTCCTGTGGACCCCAGATCATCAAGAGGCCTTCCAGCGAGTCAAGCAGGCCCTCTTAAGTCCACCTGTCCTCGCCTGTTACGATCCAGCCCTACCCACTGTCCTCCAGACTGACACCTCCAGACTCTACGCGTTGGTTACGCCATTCTGCAAGACCATGGCGATGGACAACTCCGCTTAATTCAGTGTGGATCCCGGTTCCTGACGGATGCTGAGACCCGATATGCCACGATTGAGCTGGAGATGTTGGCTGTTGTCTGGGCGATGGTGAAGTGCCGCTTCTACCTGATAGGACTTCAGCACTTCACCCTCTTCACTGATCATCGCCATCTTGTACCTATTATCAATCACTACTCTTTGGATGCAGTAGAGAACCCTCGCCTTCAACGTTTGAAAGAGAAGCTCTCTCCTTATCTCTTCACGGCTGTGTGGCGTGCGGGTAAGCTGCTGTGCATCCCGGATGCTCTGTCCCGCGCCCCTGTCAGTCGCCCCACCCCAGAGGACGAGATGTTGTGTTCTACAGCTGCTGCATCCCTCAAGTCAGTAATCTCATTGAAGGCCGTCTTCACATCAGAAGAGTCTACAGCACCGGATGCAGACAACACCCTTGAAGATCTCCGCACCGCAGCCCGGGCCGACCCTTCCTACATCCGCCTCGTCGACTGTGTGTCCCAGGGATTTCCATCTAACCGATACGACCTGCATGAATCGCTACTCCCGTACTGGAAGATACGCGAGGACCTCTATTGTGATGGAGACCTCGTCTTGTATGGTCCACGAATAGTTATTCCTGCTGCCCTACGCCGCCGTACCTTGACCCGCCTTCACGACAGCCATCGAGGAGTGGAGGCCACCAAGCGACGGGCGAAGCAGACTGTATTTTGGCCCGGAATCGACGCGGACATTGCAAGTACCGTCCGTGCCTGTGAGCCGTGCCAGATTCTGCAACCCAGCCAGCAACAGGAACCTTTAATGTGCGACAATAACCCTTCAAGACCCTTCGAGTCTGCAGTCTGCAGTGGCAGGGAATTCCTTCCTCGTCATTGCCGACCGATTGTCTGGATGGCCTGTTGTCGTCCCCTGTGGTAGTGATACAATGGCTACTGCTACCATCCGGAATTTCAGACATTACTTCAGAGAAGTTGGTGTTCCCCTCCGCCTCAGGACTGATGGAGGACCCCAGTTCACCAGCCACGAATACCGGGACTTCATGGACCGTTGGGGAGTCCGTCATGTCGTGACCTCGCCCCACTACCCCCAGGCGAATGGACACGCTGAAGCCGCAGTCAAGACTGTTAAACACCTGATCCTTAAGGTGTCACCCTCAGGAAATATCGACTGCGAGGATTTCGATCGAGGTTTGTTAGAGTTACGCAACACCCCGAACTTCACCGGACGCTCCCCAGCCCAGGTTCTATATGGACATCATCTCAGGTCTTGTGTTCCTGCCCACCCGAAGTCTTTTTCTCAAGAATGGCAAGCCAAGACTGAAGAATGTGACCGCCGTGCAGCAGAACGAGCCGCAGATGTCGCTGCTCGGTACGACTGTCATGCCCACCCCCTTCCCAGGTTGAGTATCGGCCAGCAGGTCAGGATTCAAGATCCGGTATCTCACCGCTGGGACAAGGTTGGGGCTGTCATGGGTATTGGCCGGTCCAGGGACTACCAAGTGCGTCTTCTTAGTGGTAGAGTATGGTGGAGGAACCGTCGTTTCCTCCGACCTGTGGAGCTGCCGAGTGTTGACCCTTCCCCAGTAGAGTCCCCTAATGCTGATGTCTTTACAGTAAATCCATCCCCACCTTGTGTTTCTGCCCCGGTACTCCGCAGGTCCGAGCGACTCGGAAACAAATGGTCCGCTCAAGATGAAACTATGAGCGTATAGGGGGGAGGAAGGTGTATAATATGGACACGAAGTAGTACCTTAAGCTGTGTATTCTTATATTTCTCTATTAATTATGTATAGTAAAGTATTACAGAACATGTATTACTCCTATGTAATATTTCCATTTATTATGCACCATGTTATGTATGTGAATTACCACATTTACATTTTATGTATTCAGCTTGTGAATGCTGGGTTCTGTACATGCCAGCGCGGAGTCCTTAAGGTGAGGAAGCCCTCTGTTTACTGTTCCTCTGTATACCTCCCGTACGAGAATAAGAACCTATTTTCAAGATAACAAGTGTTTGTGTATGCCCTCAGTAGTGTAGAACATTTTGGGGGTATCAAAGACAAACATAGAACATAGACACACATTCAGGCAGACGAAGACGACACAGAGAAACAAAGAAAGATAGACAGAGACACACACAGACAGGGACAGACATACGGAGGCAGACAGACAGAGACAGTCAAACAGAGATAGACAGAGACTGAGCAGACAGACAGACAGACACAAAGCAGAAAGAAAGAGACAGACAGGCAGACATACAAACATTCAGACATTCAAACAAACAGAGAAGGACAGTCATACAAGCAAGTGTAGACAGAGTGAGAAAGACAGACAGACAGAGACAAGCAGAAAGAGAGGGACAGACAGAAACAGAGAGACGGAGACAGAGACTAACACAGACGAAAGAGACAGACAGGCAGAGACAGTCAGACAGACTGGCAGAAATACTCTGTCTGTCTGTTTGTCGGTTTCTGTGTGTCTGTCTTTCTTGCAATGTCTATCTGTCTCTGCCCGATTGCCTTTCTCACTCTGATTGCCCGTCTGTGTGTCTGTCTGTTTGAATGTCTGCCTTTGTCTGTCTGTGTCTGTCTGTCTGTCTGTCTGACTGTCTCTGACTGTTTGTCTTTGTCTCTGTTTGTCTGTCAGTCTCTGTTATTTTCTATCTGTCTCTACCTGCTTGTCTCTGTCTGTTTACCTTGTCTGTTTTTCTATCTTTGTCTGTCGTTCTCGAATTCTGTCTCTTTGTTTTACTTGTCAGTCTATCTTTCCGTCTGTCTGTTTGTCCGTCTGTCTGTTTTTCTAACTTTCAATGTCTGTCTCTTTGCTGCGCTTTCAATCTCTGTCCGTCTGGCTATCACTGTCTGTCTGTCTATGTTTGTGTGTCTGTCGCTCTATGCCTGTCTGTGTTTTCTCTTGTATGTTTGTCTCTGTGTCTCTGTGTCTGTCTGACTGTCTGACTATCTCTGATGGCCTCTGTCTGCCTGTTTCTGCCAGTCTCTCTCACAATTCAGATGAAAATTATGCCAACACAAAAATATATTTTACATACATAAGAATAATATGTTTTTACTTGAATCTGTATTGCATAAAATAGATGATGTAAAAAATACGAAGGCGGTGATTTTCCAACTGAAAGGCGCAATAAAAGCAGCTTTCCTTATGCACGAGATACAACAAACAAATAATGTAATATATAGTCAAAGCAGATGCGAGTTGGAATTGAGGCGGAACAACCAGAAAAATGTTTCAAGTTTATACACCTCGATCATATCGCCCCTCACTCTACGAACCTTGAATACTGAGACAGATTAAAGCACCTAAATTTGCACTCCCTCGAGAGACGTAGAGTGAGGGGCGATATGATCGAGGTGTATAAATGGAAGTCAGGAAACTCGTACAAATTGTTTTAAATAAGACAAATTTAGATTTAAGCGCTGTAGTTTGCTCCATTCTTATGTTCGTGTGTGTGTGTGTGTGTCAGGGTTGGTTGCCGCTGATATATTACAAAGACATAAGTTGATAAATAAGTTTTATATACACTAACTCAAGATAAAGAAGGAATCGTCGTACAAATGATAATGTAAATAAAAAGGAACAGGAACACTTTGGTAAAAGAAGAAATACTTGGAACATTTTTCTGTATGTCTGTCTGTGTCTGTCTCTGCCTGTTGTCTCTGTCTGACAGTCTCATTTTGTCTATATCTGTTTGTCTAACTGTCTTTGTCCGTCTGTCATTCGGTCTGACTGTCTCTGTCTATCTGTCTGTATGTCTGTCTATCTTTATCACTCTGACTATATGTCTGTTTGTCTGTATGTCTTTCTCACCCTGTCTGTCTGTCATTCTTTCTCGCTCTGTCTGTCTTTCACCACTCTTGCTGTCTTTCTCACTTTGTCTGTCTCTGTCTGACTGTGTGTCTCTGCGTCTTTCTCTGCCTGTCATATCTTTCTCTGTCTGTCTGTCTATCTGCATGTCTGCCTCTGCCTGTCTACCTTTCGCATTCTGTCTGTCTGTCTGTTGGTCTCTGTCTGTTTGTGTGTGTCTCTGCCTGTGTGTCTCTCAGTCTATCTATCTTTGTGTCTCAATCTCTGTCTGTCTGGCAGACAGAGACAGACAGACAGAAAGAGACAAACACACAGACAAAGTGAGAAAGACATACAGAATGAGAAACACAAACGTACAGAAAGACAAAGAATGTCAGTCTGTCTGTCTTTCTCTGTGTATCTGCTTTTCTCTGTCTGTTTATCTCAGTCTGTCTCACTGTCTGTCTCTGTCTGTGTCTGACTGTTTCTGCCAGATTGTCTCACAATATCGATCTCTGTCTGTCTTCCGGATTTTCTGCCTCTGTTTTTCTATGTCGTGGTTGTTATAATCATGGTCCTGGTTGTTATAATCATGGTCCTGGTTGTTATAATCATGGTCCTGGTTGTTATAATCATGGTCGTGGTTGTTATAATCATGGTCGTGGTTGTTATAATCATGGTCGTGGTTGCTATAATCATGGTCGTGGTTGTTATAATCATGGTCGTGGGTGTTATAATCATAGTCGTGGTTGTTATAGTCATGGTCGTGGTTGTTATAATCATGGTCGTGGTTGTTATAATCATGGTCGTGGTTGTTATAATCATGGTCGTGGTTGTTATAATCATGGTCGTGGTTGTTATAATCATGGTCGTGGTTGCTATAATCATGGTCGTGGTTGTTATAATCATGGTCGTGGTTGTTATAATCATGGTCGTGGTTGTTATAATCATGGTCGTGGTTGTTATAATCATGGTCGTAGTTGTTATAATCATGGTCGTGGTTGTTATAATCATGGTCGTGGTTGTTATAATCATGGTCGTGGTTGTTTTAATCATGGTCGTGGTTGTTATAATCATGGTCCTGGTTGTTGTAATCATGGTCGTGGTTGTTATAATCATGGTCCTGGTTGTTATAATCATGGTCGTGGTTGTTATAATCATGGTGGTGGTTGTTATAATCATGGTCGTGGTTGTTATAACCATGGTCGTGGTTGTTGTAATCATAGTCGTGATTGTTATAATAATGGTTGTGGTTGTTATAATCATGGTCGTGGTTGTTATAATCATGGTCGTGGTTGTTATAATCGTGGTCGTGGTTGTTATAATCATGGTATCATGGTCGTGGTTGTTATAATCATGGTCGTGGTTGTTATAATCATGGTCGTGGTTGTTATAATCGTCGTCGTTATAATCATGGTATCATGGTCGTGGTTGTTATAATCATGGTCGTGGTTGTTATAATCATGGTCGTGGTTGTTATAATTATGGTATCATGGTCGTGGTTGTTATAATCATGGTCCTGGTTGTTATAATCATGGTCGTGGTTGTTATAATCATGGTATCATGGTCGTGGTTGTTATAATCATGGTCGTGGTTGTTATAATCATGGCATCATGGTCGTGGTTGTTATAATCATGGTCGTGGTTGTTATAATCATGGTCGTGGTTGTTATAATCATGGTCGTGGTTGTTATAATCATGGTCGTGGTTGTTATAATCATGGTCGTGGTTGTTATAATCATAGTCGTGGTTGTTATAATCATGGTGGTGGTTGTTATAATCATGGTCGTGGTTGATATAACCATGGTCGTGGTTGTTATAATCATGGTCGTGGTTGTTATAATCGTGGTCGTGGTTGTTATAATCATGGTATCATGGTCGTGGTTGTTATAATCATGGTATCATGGTCGTGGTTGTTATAATCATGGTATCATGGTCGTGGTTGTTATAATCATGGTATCATGGTCGTGGTTGTTATAATCATGGTATCATGGTCGTGGTTGTTATAATCATGGTATCATGGTCGTGGTTCTTATAATCATGGTATCATGGTCGTGGTTGTTATAATCATGGTATCATGGTCGTGGTTGTTATAATCATGGTATCATGGTCGTGGTTGTTATAATCATGATATCATGGTCGTGGTTGTTATAATCATGGTAGCATGGTCGTGGTTGTTATAATCATGGTATCATGGTCGTGGTTGTTATAATCATGGTATCATGGTCGTGGTTGTTATAATCATGGTATCATGGTCGTGGTTGTTATAATCATGGTATCATGGTCGTGGTTGTTATAATCATGGTATCATGGTCGTGGTTGTTATAATCATGGTATCATGGTCGTGGTTGTTATAATCATGATATCATGGTCGTGGTTGTTATAATCATGGTATCATGGTCGTGGTTGTTATAATCATGGTATCATGGTCGTGGTTGTTATAATCATGGTATCATGGTCGTGGTTGTTATAATCATGGTATCATGGTCGTGGTTGTTATAATCATGGTATCATGGTCGTGGTTGTTATAATCATGGTATCATGGTCGTGGTTGTTATAATCATGGTCGTGGTTGTTATAATTATGGTATCATGGTCGTGGTTGTTATAATCATGGTCCTGGTTGTTATAATCATGGTATCATGGTCGTGGTTGTTATAATCATGGTATCATGGTCCTGGTTGTTATGATCATGGTATCATGGTCGTGGTTGTTATAATCATGGTATCTTGGTCGTGGTTGTTATAATCATGGTATTATGGTCGTGGTTGTTATAATCATGGTATCATGGTCGTGGTTGTTATAATCATCATGGTATCATGGTCGTGGTTGTTATAATCATGGTTGTGGTTGTACTAATCATGGTCGTGGTTGTTATAATCATGGTCGTGGTTGTTATAATCAAGGTCGTGGTTGTTATAATCATGGTATCATGGTCATGGTTGTTATAATCATGGTCCTGGTTGTTATAATCATGGTCGCGGTTGTTATAATCATGGTATCATGGTCGTGGTTGTTATAACCATGGTCGTGGTTGTTATAATCATGGCATCATGGTCGTGGTTGTTATAATCATGGTCGTGGTTGTTATAATCATGGTCGTGGTTGTTATAATCATGGTCGTGGTTGTTATAATCATAGTCGTGGTTGTTATAATCATGGTCTTGATTGTTATAATCATGGTATCATGGTCGTGGTTGTTATAATCATGGTATCATGGTCGTGGTTGTTATAATCATGGTCGTGGTTGTTATAATCATGGTATCATGGTCGTGGTTGTTATAATCATGGTATCATGGTCCTGGTTGTTATAATCATGGTCTTGATTGTTACAATATGGGTCGTACCTGAGACTAACACAGGTAGAATATACCCCAGACCTAATCTTTAATCTCAATAAATCCAGATTAACCTCACCTAATCAACAGGATTAGAGAAAATTAGGATTGTACCACCAATACTGATACATTTCACACTGTATTAATAACATAACATTTAATCACATTTCCAATAGCTAATGTCTTACGGATACTGTAATTATCTAGTGTACTATAGGAAGGAATAGTATAAAGGTTAGAATAATTAGTTTAAGAAATATTCGCCATAAGGAGAGGTTAAAATCCCCCCCCCCCCTAAAAATTATTATGAATCACCGATGATCATTCCGAGATAAATTATATTATGAAGAGAAGTTACCTTGATTCTGGTTAGATTAGTCACCATCTGCTTAAGTCGTCACCTGTGTTAAGTCATCATAGTCATCATCTACGTTAGTCAGTTTTAGGCCCATCTCACATGACTGACCGACCATCGATGTTCTTTCCGCGCGAGGGTGTTAGTTTTCAATTCGTCTTATTATTTAAGCTGGTGGATGTAAGACCAGCTACCCTCACTGACGCAGCTATGGTCAATTTGGTGTTATTCTTGTTTATAAATGCCTTCTCATCTGTCTCAAGTCTCTCCGTACTGTCTATTGCCATCCCAACTGTCTGTTCGTCTGCGTGATGTTTGTCTGTAAGCCCCTCTGTACTCTTTGTGTCGTCAAATCTGTCTGTCTTATCCGTTGTTGGCGTGTGTCTGCCTGTTTATCTAATGTGAACTAGTCAGTCAGCTGTCTGTGTGTGTGTCTGTCGTGTCAGTTGCCATAGTGTCTATTTCTGCATGTATGAATCTGTCTATTTTTGTCAACCTCCTGTGTTTCACTGTCTATCTTCACAATGTGTAGTCATGTCTGTCTGTAAGTATGTGTCTGTTGTCTTTGTCTTTCATAAGTCTGTCTATCTGTCTGTCTTTCTGTGTGTCCTTGAATCTGTCTGTATTATGTCTTTTGTTTGTCCGTTTCTCTCTCTCTCTCCATTTTTATCCGTACTATCTCTATCTTTATTTATATATCTCTATGTCTCCCCATTACACTACTTTTCATATTTAGCACTTTTTCTTCCTTATTAACTAGGTGATTTTAATATGGTATTCTGAGAACTTTAAAAAACACCCCTCCATTCATACCTCCACCTTCCACTATCCTTCTCTCCCATCTCCTTTCCTCGCTCGCCTCTTGAGGATAATAATGTTTCTTCTCCTTCTCTATCTTCTCCATGCATTTCTTTTTGTATACAATGAAATAGGATGCAAATAACCAAGTTTAATCCTGGTACTGTACAACATAGTATAATCTGTCATTATAAAGTCTGGGGGGAGCTGGTGGTAGAGCGGTAGCATTCTTGCATCGCAAGCAAGATGTCACGGGTTCGATTCCCGGGCCGGTGGAAGTTGTTTGGACACTCTTCCTAGTCCCCTTGGTCCCTGTTCACCTAGCAGCAAAGTAGGTACCTGCTGTAAGTCGGAAGTTGCGAATTCGTATTCAGGGACAAGTTGTTGGAACTTCCAATAACTTGCTTAGACATAAACCATTGACTCTTCAGGCTTCTATGCCCTCGACTCTTCAGGCTTCTACGCCCTTAACTCATGAGACATAAGGCAAGCTTCCCTGTTGGGCGCTGTAAACGCTTCTGCGCTTCACCTTACACAAGGATGTAGGAGGGTGCCCAATAAATAAAAAGAAAAAAAAATGATAAAGTCTGGATTATTTTATGCTATTATGTTATTAATCTGGACGAATCCGAGTGGAGAGAAGGACCCAAGTCTATGGTATGTGTGTGGAGTTAAAATACTGTATATCTTATATGATATTCCAGCCACCCTCCCTCAGGAACGGGAGCAACAAGGGCAGACATCACCAGAACGTCTTGTCCTTCACATCAACACAGAAACTCCATTCTCATGTGGGTAAATGTATTCTGAGTGGGCGAGGTGACGTGACGTGTTGACTGTTTCAGCTGCTGACGGTGTAGCTGTTACTATTAGCGAGACTTTTACTGTTGCTGTTATTACCTGTCTTGTTATTGTTGCCTTTGTTATTCCATTTCAAGCTATTGTTACAGCACCATAACCAACCGCTAGCTATCACTGCCGCTATAACCAAACTTGTGCTACTGTTGTCCATTAACAATTCTATCCAATTGGTGGTGCATTTACCCTATTATACCGTTCAAACGACACCATTACAGCTGCTACTTGCATTAGCTTACAACCAACAATTGTTATTATAATGTCTTCCTTACATAACAGTGCCCATCCCAGCAGGCTCCTAGGCGTAAAGTTCTACTACAAACGTCCCTGACCAACGTCACCCCCCAACACTTTGCACCAACAAGTAAACACTCTCCAGGCGTCACATCTTTTCTCCTCAGATACGAAATAATGAATATCAACATAATTGTTTTACGGCGCAGATCTTTTTCTTCCCCCAAAAACAAACAAAGACGCATAACTCTTACATATATTCCAAGCCGAAAAAAAAACCCGACTTCCATCAAACTCCTGACACATAAGACTCCCACCAGTTTCAGGTTCATTCCTCGGGAGTAAAAAGTTTCTAGAGATCGATCAGGCGAAGAGATATTGCTGCCTCAAAAAAATGTCTCTCACAGTCCCATAAAAATTTGGACAGTTGGCCATCCGGGTGACATACGGCTTTTCACAAGTTGTCTCCCTAGAAGGAAGTGGAGATAAATTGTTTTTCTTTCCTGTGGCTCCCAATATTGTTTTGTTCTGGTCTTTGTTAGGTATACAGTGTGTGTGTGTGTTTGTGTGTGTGTGTGTGTGTGTGTGTGTTATATATATTTATTGCTCTTTGATAATGTCGCCTCCCACTGAATTCACCGATGATAATTCTGAACCATCAATAACTGCCTTGAAATTGCTATAGGATAATATCATTCTCATTTGTATACAGCATGAAAAAAAATTACTCATAATACGTAGAATTTGTAGATTAATTATATACTGTATGTGTATTTTCATATATAATTCTGGTGTATATCATGATGACCTACACCATATATATATATATATATATATATATATATATATATATATATATATACTGTATATATATATATATATATATATATATATATATATATATATATATATATATATATATATATGCTGATAACCACCAGGAAAGAAGAAAACACGAAGTTCCCAAGCGCTTTCGTGTAATTCACATCTTCAGGGGTGAGTACAGACTAGATAGAGTAATGCAGAACAAGATGAATATATACAGAGGAGGGTGAGACCAGGTCCACAATGGTCAGGTAATGACCCTACTAATCTTTAAATGGCACACAACGGTTGGTGGTTGGGTCAGATGGGACAGTGACCCGCCCTCTCACCTGATCACAAATCTTCTTAATTACAAAGTTGTCCAGCTTGTACATGCCGTTACTCAAATTCATGTTGAATGCTTCGGTATGTTTAATAAGACTAGATTCTATGATGTTCCTACTATCAATTGAATTACATGGTAATATTGAGGAGGCATTATCCCAGTCAATGCAATGCTTGTTATCCCTCAAATGAACAAACAGAGCATTGGATTCCTGGCCTGTCCTGACACTGTATTTGTGTTGTTTAATTCTAGTTACAAGATCTTTACCTGTCTGGCCTAAGTAAAACATATTACATTCCTTGCAAGGAACTTTATAAATGCAACCAATTGTGTTGTTGGGGGAGTTCTTGATTAACATTTGTTTAACAGTGCATGAGTTTTTAAATGCCACATTGACGTTCCAAGATTTTAGCTGTGCCGGAATGTGTGAGAAATTTTTGTGAAATGGTAATATTAAGATATTCTTATGGTCATGGGTGGGCTTGGGATCAGTTCTATAAAAAGTTTTCTTAGTAATGTTTAAGCATTTGTCTATGAAAGATCTAGGGTATTTAAGGTTTGAGCCAATATTATATATATATTTGTATTCCTCATCGATGAATTCCGGACTGCAAATTCTCAAGGCACGTAAAAACATTGTTGTAAATACTGACTGTTTGACTTTATTATGGTGTTATATATATATATATATATATATATATATATATATATATATATATATATATATATATATAACAAAGAAGCCTGTCTGTGTGTCAGCACGAGAATCTCGGAAACTACTTTACAGGCCCACATTCTCGTATTGAGCACAATAACTTCAACAAATATAATGCCGTGTTGACCACCACTTACCTTTTCCATTGTTGTAATGTTATTACTGAGCTTTAACAACGAAGCAAGGTTAGTAATACACTAGTGTTATAGCACTTAAAACATTTCACTATGGGGCTTCCTATCACGACAACAGCTGCAAAGACACTGCCACTGATCGTCGCTGTTCATGGCCGTGATTCATATGAAAGATAGGAAAGTGGCTGCCCGAAGCACAGCATAAAATGTGATGTCGAACAGTGGCGCCAGCTATTGAGGCTCCATCAAAGTTTACGGATGCCAGATACATCCACATCCGCATTGTTGCTAGATACTTCAATATATTTAATCACATGTACTGCACCCTGTACGACATTTTGATATACAGTCCATACATGTTGATATGTTTATCAGCTGTGTCCCATACCATGGGAAAAAAGTTTCATCAATTTGATCTCAATATTGATATTCAAATACTGTATTTTTGGCTCCTTTCTTTGTATTTCTTTTATTTCTTTGTTTCTTTCTAATTAATATTCAAGCATAAGTTTCAAATATGTACATGTTGGGCGTGTCAAGTGTCACACGACAAACCTTGGCAGAGCCATCTAGCGACTGTGCAACCAAATTTCAATCTCTTCAGTAAAAGTCTTTGTTTATTCCTAAAACATCTCAAAGCAGGTGTCCAAGTTTCATGGGACTGAACGTATACCAGTCTCTCATTACTGTAAGAACACTTCCAGTGTAGCTCTCTCTTTGAATTTACCAAATAACCTGATTGAACTGATTCGTTGATCTGGAACCCATGTGGCCCACTGAGATGATGCAGAGGAACACTCATGTGGCCCACTGAGATGATGCAGAGGAACACTCTTGTGACCCACTGACATGATGCAGAGGAACACTCATGTGGTCCACTGAGATGATGCAGAGGAACACTCTTGTGACCCACTGAGATGATGCAGAGGAACACTCATGTGGTCCACTGAGATGATGCAGAGGAACACTCTTGTGACCCACTGAGATGATGCAGAGGAACACTCATGTGGCCCACTGAGATGATGCAGAGGAACACTCATGTGGCCCACTGAGATGATGCAGAGGAGCACTCATGTGGCCCACTGAGATGATGCAGAGGAACACTCATGTGGTCCACTGAGATGATGCAGAGGAACACTAATGTGGCCCACTGAGATGATGCAGAGGAGCACTCATGTGGCCCACTGAGATGATGCAGAGGAACACTCATGTGGCCCACTGAGATGATGCAGAGGAACACTCATGTGGCCCACTGAGATGATGCAGAGGAACACTAATGTGGCCCACTGAGATGATGCAGACGAACACTCATGTGGCCCACTGAGATGATGCAGAGGAACATTCATGTGGCCCACTGAGATGATGCAGAGGAACATTCATGTGGCCCACTGAGATGATGCAGAGGAACATTCATGTGGCCCACTGAGATGATGCAGAGGAACATTCATGTGGCCCACTGAGATAATGCAGAGGAACACTCATGTGGCCCACTGAGATGATGCAGAGGAACACTCATGTGGCCCACTGAGATGATGCAGAGGAACACTCATGTGGCCCACTGAGATGATGCAGAGGAACACTAATGTGGCCCACTGAGATGATGCAGACGAACACTCATGTGGCCCACTGAGATGATGCAGAGGAACATTCATGTGGCCCACTGAGATGATGCAGAGGAACATTCATGTGGCCCACTGAGATGATGCAGAGGAACATTCATGTGGCCCACTGAGATGATGCAGAGGAACATTCATGTGGCCCACTGAGATGATGCAGAGGAACACTCATGTGGCCCACTGAGATGATGCAGAGGAACACTCATGTGGCCCACTGAGATGATGCAGAGGAACATTCATGTGGCCCACTGAGATGATGCAGAGGAACATTCATGTGGCCCACTGAGATGATGCAGAGGAACACTCATGTGGCCCACTGAGATGATGCAGAGGAACACTAATGTGGCCCACTGAGATGATGCAGAGGAACACTCATGTGGCCCACTGAGATGATGCAGAGGAACACTCATGTGGCCCACTGAGATGATGCAGAGGAACATTCATGTGGCCCACTGAGATGATGCAGAGGAACACTCATGTGGCCCACTGATCTGATGGACAGCCATAGTCCCACTAACTAACTGGGCTGCCCACTACCGCCCTACTTAATGTGGCAACATCCGTGGTAACATTTATCAACACATCCACTATAAGGGAATCTAGTAATCACATTTTATTTGATACATTATTGGTCTCATAATTATATGTTTTAATTATAATTTAATGTTGTCAGTGATATGTGTCGCCAGGCATGATGAGCAGCATTAAAGTGAGGCACAACTGGGAATCCTTACCAGTTATATAAAGATTTATTTATCAATATTAATGGTATATTATGTACGAGCAGCATTGATTTTGATTTTGCCGCTTACAGCGGCTACTTTATTGTGCACCCCCACACTCATCCTGTGAGCGGTAGCGCAAAAGGATTACAGAGTAGAGTTTACAAAGGGTCATAATAATTAACCCCCGTTGTCAGGATATTATGGCACTGAATGTTACACAGTATTTCATTTACATTATTTGTTTAGTTCTATACATAAAGGGTAACTTATTCACAAACGCGTGAGTACAGGCGTGTGAGGCTCTTTTGTCTGGCCTCACACTTTGTTATTCACATTTACGTGAGAGGTATTCAAGCACATTGCGTATTTGGTTCTGTACATGAGAATTGATATAGTTACTAAGTGCAAAAAAGTGGATACACTCTTAATATGTCGGCTATCTTGCCACTAGAGATGAAGTGTTGTGCCATTTCACACACAGTGTGCTTGAACCTGTCCCTAAAAGGTTCTATCTTCACACAGTCGAGGACGTAGTGTTCAAGTGTGTGGCCATATGTATGGCCACATCCTTTACATCTAGTTTTGTTTACATCTGCTTGAGGAACATACTGCCAAAGGTACTTATATCCTAACCTTAATCTAGCGGTTACAACATCTTGTAATCTAGTGATTTTGTTACTTGCTCCATATACATGTTTCACTTGATACATCTCATCATGGTAACCTATGGATCGACTAGTGCCTGTTTGCACTTGTCTACTTGCGTCAAACTCATCAATAAGTTCTTTCCTAATTACAGTTTTAAGGGTTCTTTTTGACAGACCCAAATTGTATTCAACGGTGTCTTTGTTAGACGCGAGTTTAGCGAGGGCATCAACTCTGTCATGTTTTGTGAGGCCTATGTGAGAGGGGATCCACAACAGTTTGACCTTGACACCCCGGTCAACAAGGCACGCATATTTGTGTCTGGCTTCAGAGACAAGAGCGTGACAACCTGAGTCGAGTGTGCCAAGGGCAAGTAGTGAGGATAGAGAGTCAGTGATGATGAGACTGTCAGTAACAGGGGTTTCAATGAATTTCATAGCTGTGAGTATGGCAACTAATTCAGTTTGTAGAGTGGATGCCCAGTTGTTAATTCTAACTCCTTTCTCAATTATATTACCGTCAGGTTGAGTCACAACAATAGCACTTCCAGCCCTCCCACAGGCGGTGTTAAGAGATCCATCAGTGTAGATGGTCTGTGTGATATTATCATCAGTCTGTAGAGTGTGTACAGTATGTGTTCAAGAGCTCTCAATTTGGCAGTGTGTTGGAGATAAATGCTTTGTATAATTAACTTTTTAGGCGGATACGTCGGTATTGTGATATCGAAGGGAACTGTCCGCCAGGGTGGCAGGAAGCGCTGTTGTGTCTCAACTTTGTACAGGTGGTCTAGTCCAAACATCTTCATATGTGTAGCTGTAGTTTGGATTCATTTAGACTCAGTAGTCCCATGGTTCATACATTCTAGTAATTTTAAGGAAACAATGTTATCAGGATCACCACGCAGAAGCCTCAGGGCTATCATGAGGTTGAATTCAATTATTCTATCTTTAACACTGGGTATACCTAGTTCTTTCCTCATATTAAGTACTTTAGTGCTCATGGGACATCCTAGGATAATTCTGAGGGCTTTATTTTGCATTTTCTCGAGCTTGTCAACGCCTTTCCCGTCACGAATGACCAGGGCTGGTGCGTGGTAATCTATCAGAGATCTTATATAGCCTAGGTACATTGTTTTAACAATTCTAATATTAGCACCATAGTGCGGGCTGTACCCCGCTACACTTCTAAGAGGTCTCAGTCTGTCAGTACATTGGCGGGTTAGCTGTTGTATGGCAGGTAGGGTACAAGGGACAGAAACACCAAGATATTTAAAAGAAGAAACATAGTCAATAGTGTTGTTACCTATCTTGAACTTGGCGGGGCCGCGTTTGCGGTTACCAGCTTGTTTGTTGAACACCTTAGTTTTCTCAGTGGAGATAATAAAACCGAGGTTCTCACAGGCTACGTATACATGGTTCAGGGTGGTTTGCATTACACGATGAGTTTTAGTATGTATAAGAATATCATAAGCATAGCTGATTGAGATATTGCTGGGGTTGTCTGGTATTAAATTTAATAATGCATTCATAAGAACATTGAACAAAGTGGGGCTAAGTACTCCACCTTGAGGGGTACCAAGTTGTATATCTTTAACTTCACTTTTGTAACCCTGAAACAGTGCAGCAGCCCTTCTGTTGGTTAGGTAACCACTTATCCAGTGTAACAGCCTACCTCCTATATCCATTTTGGCTAGTTCGTACAATATCATTTGCCTATTGGCAATATCAAACGCAGCTTTTAGGTCAAGAAATGTGATGTATCTGTGCCTTTCATCACCATGCACAGTTAGGAATGTGGTGATGCAATTATGTACACCTTTACCATGGGTGAAGCCATTTATGTTAGGAGACATGTGTTCTCTGATTCTATATAAGAGTCTGCCAAGAACCATCCTCTCAAAGGTTTTACACAGGCAGCTGGTTAGTGATATGGAACGAAAAGCATCAGGCTGTCCTGGTTTCGGTATTGATGTGGATAGTTGGCCCTCGGCATGACTCATATTGTACAATACCAATAATGGATTGCCTGGCACGCGCCTTAGTAGTCTAACGAGGTTGTAGGTGACTCCGTCCTCTCCAGGGGAAGTAGACCTACCCCTGGCGAGGGCGGCGTCAAGCTCCCACTCAGTATATGGAACATCACACTCATCGTGCTGTTTGCCCAGCATAAAGCTAATAAGATTACTTCTCTCTACAGACTTCGCATCAAGGAGTCCCCGAGTCCTAGCTGGTAACATGTCATAGCTAGACACATGAGCCCACTTTGTTATTAGCTCATTCGACTTTTGCAGAGGGTTTGGATGGGAGACGTGTCTACTGTTTTTACCTCTGATTATGTTTATGTCTTTCCAGGCTTTGCTGAGGGATGTGTGTTGGTTCAGGCTGTCTCCCATGCATTTTGTCTGAGTTCGTTTACACGTTCCCTGACAGCAGCAAGGGAAGCTTGATACAATTGTAACATTTGAGGTGTTCTAATTTGTTTGTAACCTTTACCCACCCTCCTGACCATAGCCCTGAGTTTTTTTCACCTCAGGGTCATTATAGCACTGCTGTTGCCTGTTCCCATTATGCTGACCACGTTTTCTCCTTTTTTTGGTGGAGGCATTGTTGGTGAAGTATGCATAAGTCCTATCTATCAGATTGTCATGGAAACTTTGGTAGTTGTCAGGCTTGTAGTCCTTCTACCAGTCATGGATGAAGTCTATGAACTGGCTTTCATGTTCTTGCTTGACTGTGATTCTACGTCTGTTGAGTTTACCACCAGTGGGGGTGTCATTGGCTACATGTATACTAGCTTGGATTGGGCTGTGGTCAGACATAAGATCAGTGACAACATCAGAGCTATGAGTTGTGTATGATAGATTAAAGCCAATACATTTGTCTAGACCCCCGCCATAGATGTGTGTTGGTTCATTTTTACCTATAATTTGAACATCTTCATATGCGCTGAGAAGTGAGATAAGTCTCCTACCATTGGTGTTCGTGGTGGAGTCACCTAATTTCTTGTGTCTAGTATTCAGGTCACCCATCAGGACAGTGGGCTCAGTGTGTAAAAAGTCTGGGAGATCTGTGTACTGAAGCTGATCTGAGGGAGCATAGGCGTTTAGCACGTTGAGTGTGGAGTTGCCCAGGTGGAGAGTGATCCCATGGTACTGAAGGTTGGTAGTCTTTTTGGATACAAGAGGTACATGCGAGAGTGACTTTTTAACATACATCAAACATGTGTGAGTAGAACTAGGATCATAATACACATAATTGGGCAGACTGGATGGCGGCTTACCATTAGGTGTGAGACACACAATATCGATGTCCTCAGTCACAACTTTGTGGTGTAGGTCAGGGTATCGTTTTCTAAGGGATGAGATGTTCCAACTCATCACCTTCACCGCTCTGTATCTTTGTCTGGTATTAACACTGGCCATTATGAAATGTGTTTGGAACTTTGTCTGGTATTAACACTGGCCATTATGAAATGTATTTGGAAAGAAGCAAAAGGCACTGTATGATACTGTTCTTTTCTGCGCTGCCTGTCCCTTCGGCCAGTTAACCTTTTTGAAACATTTCTGGAGCATGTACGGCTCAACAATTGTTGTAAGTCAGTGGCAGACAACAACACACTTTGGTTACACTCGACATCACCATCATTTTCTGTTTGTGTGGTCCTGACACCTTCCGTCGACGCCTTACGGATGGTGCCATTCTCCGCCTCCCGGGATGGGCGTGGATGGGGGGTGGGGGGATGGGGGGAATTCCACGCTCTTCCCAGTCGGTGGGTCCTGATACCTTCCGTCGGCGCCTTACGGATGGTGCCATTCTCCACCTCCCAGGATGGGCGTGGATGGGGGATGGGGGGATTCCACGCCCTTCCCAGTCGGTGGAGTGGGTCTGTCTCTGTCTGTGTATTTCTGTGTCTGTATGTCTATGTCTGTGTATTTCTGTGTCTGTATGTCTGTCTTTTTGTTTGTCTCTGTCTGTTGTCTCTGTCTGTCTGTCTGACAGTCTCATTTTGTCTGTATGTCTGTCTGTCTGTATGCTTTTCTCACCCTGTCTGTCTGTCTGTCATTCTTTCTCGCTCTGCCTGTCTTTTTCACTCTGTCTGTCTTTCTCACTTTGTCTGTCTCTGTCTGACTGTGTGTCTCTGCGTCTTTCTCTGCCTGTCATATCTTTCTCACAATGTAGGTCTCTTTCTGTCTGTCTATCTGTATGTCTGCCTCTCCTGTCTACCTTTCGCATTCTGTTTGTCTGTCTGACTACCTCTTTCCATCTGTCTGTGTGTGTCTGCCTGTGTGTTTCTCAGTCTATCTGTCTTTGTGTCTCAATCTCTGTCTGTCTGTCTCGGCTTGTCTGTCTGTCTGGCAGACAGAGATAGACAGACAAAGACAAAGACAGATACAGATTGAGACAGAAACAGACGGACAGAGACAGCCAGATAGAAAGAGACAAACACACAGACAGAGTGAGAAAGACATACAGAATGTGAAATACAGACGTACAGAAAGACAAAGTATGTCAGTCTGTCTGTCTTTCTCTGTTTATCTGCTTCTCTCTGTCTGTTTATCTCAGTCTGTCTCACTGTCTGTCTCTATCTGTGTCTCTGTGTCTGCTTGTGTCTGCCTGTCTGTCTTTGTTTCTGTCTGTCTGTCACAGATAAACAGACAGACAGACAGAAAGAAACGGACACAGAGACACACAGACAGAGATTGAGATATAAAGACAGACAGAGACTGAGACACACACAGCCAGAGACACAGACAGAGACCAACAGACAGACAGAGAGATTCCTACAAATGTTCCCAGTTGTTATTATTTCTTCTTTTACCAAAGTGTTCCTGTTGCTTAACAACTCAATCAGATACGTTATGGTTACGTGGTGAGTCAAGGGACAGTTGTCTGTTTCAGTTTGGGTGACAGCGGTCGAGCCTGAGAAGAGCGCCGGACCTTCTTATTTACGGCGATTCCTTCTTTATCTTGAGCTAGTAGCCAAGATTGTCTGTCTCTCCCTTTCTGCCTCTGACTGTCTGTCTGTCTCCGCTCGTCTGCTTGTCTGTCTGTATGTATTTCTGTCTGTGTCTTTCGGTGTGTTTGTCCGTTTGTCTGACGGTTTCTGTCTGTTTCTGTGTGTCTGTCTTTTTGTTTGTGTGTCTGTCTGTTTAATGTCTGTCTGTCTGTGTCTGTCCGTCTGTCTGTTTTTCTAACTGTCTCTGTTTGTCTGTCTGTCTACAAATCCTTCCTAAGGAATCCTATCCTATAAATCAACATACCCGACCACCACACCCCCCCGGCCCCCCAACAAAAAATAAATAAATAACAAAATAAAAATAAATAAATAAATTAATAAATAAAAAAATAAAAAATAAATAAAATAATAAATAAATACAATAAAATAAAATACCAACCAACCTCCAAACACCCCCCCCCCCCCAGACAAAGCCGCACAGAAATACTTACAATTCTCCATCCCCAACCTCAGGGACAACCCCTCTCAATAAAAACACCCTAACTCAACAACTCCCTTCAACAAAAAACAGACAGAAAGACAGACAGACAGAGAGACAGAACAGACAGCCAGAGACCGACATAGTGGAAAGACAGAGAGGCTGAGACAGACAGATAGACAGAACGAGACAAACACAGACACAGACAGACAGTGACAGACATTGTAAAAATAGACTGGCAGACAGAGAGACAGACTGACGGACAGACAAACAGAGATACAAAGACAGACAGAGACTGAGAGACAGACGGACAGAGACAGCTAGACAAACTAACTCTACCAAAGCACCAATCACCTACTTCGGCACCAAGAGACGCCAACCCAAGTAAATAGAAACCCTCCTCCTGGTGTAGATTAACACAGTATAACCTTTTTCTTCTCTATTTTAAATTTATTTCTGTTCTTTTTTTTTGCCCCCCCCCGCCCCCAGGCCCGTTGTGGGTCGTTTGATCTGTGCCCGGGTGGGCTAATTCCCGTAAAAAAAAAAAAAAAAAAAAAAAAGCACTTCCATACCCAAGTGATCAGTTTAAGTGAGCAACTGGCTGGGCCCAGCCTCGAACTGGTCCCGGCGGTGCTAGACGTAGCTCGTCATGCCACCGCCAGGGGGTCTGCTGTCGGCTTTTCTGAAGGTGGTTTTGTTGTTTTTCTTTAATAATTCATATATTTTCGTAGTTTTTCTCAGGATTTGTATGAATTTATACTCAAATAGCAGAGTTACAATTGTATTGAAGCTGTGTGTGGCCCTTTTACAGCCAATCTTGGCTACTAACTCAAGATACAATTGTGTGTGCGTGTTTGACTGTCGTGTGTGTATGTGTATGAGTGTCGTGAGTTTACGTGAATCATGAAGAAATTTTGCAAGAACCTATACCAAAACACATACAAAAGAATGCCAAACAGTTATAAACAACAGTGCCACGGTAACTATGCTATGTGAGATTAAAATCACGTTAGAACTGCGCAAATAAATCAATTATTGAAGAAAAACTGCAAAAATACCACATGTAACATAAATACAACTTCTGGAATGTTGATCAATGTCCCCCTGGCGTTGTCCTGGCGAACTAGGTACCACCGTCTAGCTCCGGCGGGACGAGATCGAGGCTGGACCCAGCCAGTTGCTCACTTGAACTTATCACTCGAGTGGGTGACAACACGAGTATGACAGTATTCCCCGCACTACCCTTTATGGGTAGTGATGTAGGCGACCTGTCATCTCGACCCTGACAGAGTATGACAGTATTTCCCGCACAACCCTTCATGGGTGGGAGCTGTCATCTCGACCCTTGACTGAACTTGAATACGGCTACGAATATGGCTATAATCATGACTGCCCTCACCCATCCTGGGAGGTGGAGAATGGTACCATCCGGTAGTTGGCAACGGAAGGTATCAGGACCCACCGACTGGGAAGGGTGTGGAATCCCCCCATCCCCCATCCACACCCATCCTGGGAGGTGGAGAATGGTACCATCCGGTAGTTGGCAACGGAAGGTATCAGGACCCACCGACTGGGAAGGGTGTGGAATCCCCCCATCCTCGCCCATCCTGGGAGGTGGAGAATGGCACCATCCGTAAGGCGCGGACGGAAGGTATCAGGACCCACCCACTGGGAAGGGCGTGGAATCCCCCCCACCCCCACCCCATCCTCGCCCATCGTGTGTGTGTGTGTGGTTTGTGGGTAAATTTTACCAAATCACGTGTCGCACACGATGATGGTCACTGAAACACGACAACATATGATCACTGAAACACGATAACAACTAGTCACTCAAACACGATAACAAATGATCACTGAAACACGAAACAACTGGTCACTGAAACACGATAACAAATGATCACTGAAACACGATAACAAATGACCACTGAAACACGATAACAAATGGTCACTGAAACACGATAACAAATGGTCACTGAAACACGATAACAAATGATCACTGAAACACGATAACAAATGGTCACTGAAACACGATAACAAATGATCACTGAAACACGATAACAACTGGTCACTGAAACACGATAACAAATGATCACCGAAACATGATAACAACTGGTCACTGAAACACCATAACAAATGACCACTGAAACACGATAACAAATGATCACTGAAACACGATAACAAATGACCACTGAAACACGATAACAAATGGTCACTGAAACACGATAACAAATGATCACTGAAACACGATAACAAATGGTCACTGAAACACGATAACAAATGATCACTGAAACACGATAACAAATGGTCACTGAAACACGACAACAAATGATCACTGAAACACGATAACAAATGATCACTGAAACACGATAACAAATGATCACTGAAACACGATAACAACTGGTCACTGAAACACAATAACAAATGATCACTGAAACACGATAAGAAATGACCACTGAAACACGATAACAACAGGTCACTGAAACACGATAACAAATGATCACTGAAACACGATAACAAATGATCACTGAAACACGATAACAACTGGTCACTGAAACACGATAACAAATGACCACTGAAACACGATAACAAATGGTCACTGAAACACGATAACAAATGATCACTGAAACACGATAACAAATGATCACTGAAACACGATAACAAATGGTCACTGAAACACGACAACAAATGATCACTGAAACACGATAACAACTGGTCACTGAAACACAATAACAAATGATCACTGAAACACGATAAGAAATGACCACTGAAACACGATAACAACTGGTCACTGAAACACGATAACAAATGATCACTGAAACACGATAACAACTGGTCACTGAAACACGATAACAAATGATCACTGAAACACGATAACAAATGACCACTGAAACACGATAACAAATGGTCACTGAAACACGATAACAAATGGTCACTGAAACACGATAACAAATGATCACTGAAACACGATAACAAATGGTCACTGAAACACGATAACAAATGATCACTGAAACACGATAACAACTGGTCACTGAAACACGATAACAAATGATCACCGAAACATGATAACAACTGGTCACTGAAACACCATAACAAATGACCACTGAAACACGATAACAAATGATCACTGAAACACGATAACAAATGACCACTGAAACACGATAACAAATGATCACTGAAACACGATAACAACTGGTCACTGAAACACGATAACAAATGATCACTGAAACACGATAACAATTGGTCACTGAAACACGATAACAAATGATCACCGAAACACGATAACAACTGGTCACTGAAACACGATAACAAATGGTCACTGAAACACGATAACAAATGATCACTGAAACACGATAACAAATGGTCACTGAAACACGATAACAAATGATCACTGAAACACGATAACAAATGATCACTGAAACACGATAACAAATGGTCACTGAAACACGATAACAACTGGTCACTGAAACACGATAACAAGTGGACACTGAAACACGATAACAACTGGTCACTGAAACACAATAACAAATGATCACTGAAACACGATAACAAATGGTCACTGAAACACGATAGCAAATGATCACTGAAACACGATAACAAATGGTCACTGAAACACAATAACAAATGATCACTGAAACACGATAACAAATGTTCATCTGAAACACGACAACAAATGATCACTGAAACACGATAACAAATGGTCACTGAAACACGACAACAAATGATCACTGAAACACGATAACAACTGGTCACTGAAACACAATAACAAATGAGCACTGAAACACGATAAGAAATGACCACTGAAACACGATAACAACTGGTCACTGAAACACGATAACAAATGATCACTGAAACACTGTAACAACTGGTCACTGAAACACGATAACAAATGATCACTGAAACACGATAACAAATGACCACTGAAACACGATAACAAATGGTCACTGAAACACGATAACAACTGGTCACTGAAACACGATAACAAATGATCACTGAAACACGATAACAAATGGTCACTGAAACACGATAACAAATGATCACTGAAACACGATAACAACTGGTCACTGAAACACGATAACAAATGATCACCGAAACATGATAACAACTGGTCACTGAAACACCATAACAAATGACCACTGAAACACGATAACAAATGATCACTGAAACACGATAACAAATGACCACTGAAACACGATAACAAATGACCACTGAAACACGATAACAACTGGTCACTGAAACACGATAACAACTGGTCACTGAAACACGATAACAACTGGTCACTGAAACACGATAACAAATGATCACTGAAACACGATAACAAATGACCACTGAAATACGATAACAAATGATCACTGAAACTCGATAGCAAATGACCACTGAAACACGATAACAAATGGTCACTGAAACACGATAACAAATGATCACTGAAACACGATAACAACTGGTCACTGAAACACGATAACAAATGATCACTGAAACACGATAACAACTGGTCACTGAAACACGATAACAAATGATCACTGAAACACAATAACAAATGACCACTGAAACACGATAACAAATGGTCACTGAAACACGATAACAAATGGTCACTGAAACACGATAACAAATGATCACTGAAACACGATAACAAATGATCACTGAAACACGATAACAATTGGTCACTGAAACACGATAACAAATGATCACCGAAACACGATAACAACTGGTCACTGAAACACGAGAACAAATGGTCACTGAAACAAGATAACAAATGATCACTGAAACACGATAACAAATGGTCACTGAAACACGATAACAAATGATCACTGAAACACGATAACAAATAATCACTGAAACACGATAACAAATAGTCACTGAAACACGATTACAAGTGATCACTGAAACACGATAACAAGTGATCACTGAAACACGATGTAGTGAGGGGTTGTCAGACCACAGCTTACATCCCAAGGAAAGCCAGACTTGACCTCGACATTAGGGAGGTCAAAAGTATAGGGTAACTCTGCGGTTGACCAAGGATTGTAAATCAGCCAGGCTTCCCTCCCATGTGACATGGCCCCAACAAAACATGTAAGAAGGCACCAGCCGACTCTCTTCCAATATACAATAACCTACATCCCTGAACAAAGTCCAGACCTGACCTCACATTAGCCAGGTCAAATGTAACCCTCGGAGCCCAACTCAAGGGGCCACAAATCAACCAGGGCCTCTCATGTCACACGGCCCCACCTGATGACTTCTCCAGAAAGTATAACTTATAGTCTCTGAACAAAGTCCAGACCTGACCCTACATTAGCCAGGTCAAATGTAAGGAGACCCTTCCCCCCCCCCCCCGGCCAGCTCAACCTCACGGCTAGCATCCCAATATATAGGACGTCCTAGTCCTCCCTCAGCGGATTCGCAGAGAGAGAGTTGTCTTGTAACAAGGTGGCCAGCGACTACACCACCAGGCCTGCTCGAGAGAAGTCAGGGGCCGGAGGCAAGTCGCCTCCGGTCGCCTCCAGTCGCCTCCGGTCAGGACCGAGACTTCCCTCCGGCGCCCAGCTAAGCAGTCTCCCATAGATACAACCCAGGACTACCTGCTAGGCCTCCCCTAGGTCACGTGAGTGTTTGTCAGAGCTTTCCATGGGATGAGTTACCTACGTGGGAAGTGTATTCATTTCATGTCCGTGTCCGAGAATCAGTGCCTGGTAACGTAATATAATGTCCTAGTAACTTCAATAGAAGGTGTTATTAATGTGTCCATGTCATGTTCGTAATTAATAAAGAGTTGTAACGAAGCAGTGTTTGAGAAGTCGCCTCTTAAGACGTAATAGATGTGTATTGACGTAGAATATACGATAAGTGTACGATAAGTGTAAATAACTATCACGGCCACGCTACCAAAATCTTCCTCTCTTTTATACTCTTATACTATCAATATTCTACCTATATGTAATCTTCTTCTTGTGAGATTTGTCTCATTATATTGGCGGCAGCGTACTACATGTAACTCACGCCCTCCTTGTCCCTTGTTATAGGTGACAGCGAACTTAACGTAACTCACGCCTTCCCTCGGTTAGCCATAACACCTGGCTCGTTTCATCCTTCATTTGATTCAGTCTAAGTATTGTCTACAATTGTGTAATAAGTAATTCCTGTGTCGTAGCGTCGTAGCGTGAAAAGTGTCCTAGTGTGTCACCGTTACAGCTCAAGTAAATGTCTCTCGTCGTGGTATGCGCGAATTTTTTTTTTCTAGAAATATGTTTAGTGCTTAACGTGATTTCTCAGCGTCCCCCGCGATCTGTGACATTCTCGGTAGCCCAAGTGCAGTTTGAGTGTTGGTCAGTGTTGAACGTAGAAATTGTTTCAGTTATGAAAGCGGTGTCTGTACTAACTGTTATAACTTAACATGTCTTTTAACCTACATCCTCCTCTCTGTCCTAATCCTCACCTCACCCTCTGTACCCATCCGTTCCTGCCTCGCTCCGCCCTGCCCTGCCCTACCCCGCTCCACCCCGCCCCGCCCCGCCCCGCCCCGCCCCGCCCCGGTTACGTCACTCTACACCTCACCCCACCAGGAGCGCATCATGGCCGAATGTTTCCCGCCCCGCCCGCCCTTGTGACCACCAATGTTTTGTCCTGTGAGTTATGCTTCGAAATTGGTGGTTAGTGTTACTTAATAGTGAGATAATTACAGAGCTTCACTCAGTGTGTTTTTATGCTAGTATGATTTGTAATGTACTCTTTGACGCGTAGTGATAAATAATATTCAATGTAGTGAGTAGTGACGGAAATAATAGTTACCAAACATTGACGTAACTTATAAAGTAATTTTTTTTTTTTTGCGAATGCACTTCCAACTAATCCATCATCCCTTTAGGATTATTTCTCTGGCAAATATCACACACAGTACCGCCCCATGGCTAGCCGGAATCCGTCCACAGCACATATAAGAAGCAGCGTGAGGAATGCAGCACCACACCCGCCACGCACCACCCCACTTCTTTCAAGTCCTACCTGGTCTAGGATTAAGAAGAGTTTATATTTTTCTACTAGGAAGTTAAGGAGTGTGGAATGTAGTGCCACACAACGAACCCTGGTGAGCCCAGCCAGGGAGGGATTCACCACTGTGGAAGGTGTAAGACAGGACGGTCTTTGGTCTCGCCGACACTCACGTACGGAGGGCGAGGCCTGGTCCGCGGAACCTGCCTTACAGTCATCTAAGGAGACGACAGCCCAAGCAGTGGACCGGCTTTCATCCCGGCCGGAGGGGGCCGACGGCAGATGAACAGAAAATCGTCTGGAATATGTTGAAAATGATGATGTTGCAGAGAAGAAATGCAGATGGAGCAGAAAAATTCATCTGGAATATGACGGAAAACGAAGATGTATAAAGAAACGCAGATGAGCAGAAAAATCGTCTGGAATATGAAAATGAAGATGTATAAAGAAACGCAGATGAACAGAAAAATTCATCTGGAATATGAAAATGCTCTACACGTAGAGGAAGCGCAGGTGAACAGAAAAATCATCTGGAATATTATAGAAACCAGGAGGAAGTGAGAAGAAGTCAGATGTGGTGACACGACCTACAAAGTGCGGTATTGAAGAAAGAAAAACGTGCTATGTGAAGACAGAAGAGACGCTGTGCTGACATCAGAAGAAAGTCGACGATGAAAAGGTGGATAATCAAAAGGACCAACCGACTACCGTTGTTGTGCTGCCAGCATTCCTTATTTTCAGCTGGATGGAGGACTTGAGCCATGCTGAACCCAACAAATGTACTGATGTTGTTGATGTTGCTGATGTGTAATAAAAAGATATAACACCCTAACATGTGAAGTAGGAGCATTTTGTATTTTGTATTTAATTCTCTGATTTTTGTTAACATGTACTACAAAGAATGTGTTTTTTAAAAGATTAGTCACTTTTTCTATGAGTTCATTTGATCAATGTTTTGTATTACCAAACACAATGTTGTAGCCATTTACTGACTGAGATGAATTATTATTTTGACACGGCCTGGTTAGGCAATGTAACACCTGTTTTTGTTTGTAGAATGTGATTTGCAAGTTTGCCTCGGACACTATGCTAGATATGAAGGATCTTTAGATCACTCTATGTTCACTTACTGTGTATGTATTTTATTTTTTTCTCCTGTCATAGAAGCTTTAATCTTGGCGGGAGGTATAGTAAGCTTTGTCAGATCAAACTATGCCAGTAGAAAAACATACATCTCTAGGGTTATAATTTGTAAAATGTAAGGATGCATTATCGCCTCAGGGACTATATTAGATACTGCACATGATGTTACTGTCTACTTTAAATGTATCATCAGTTCTCTGAGCATGAAAGCTTTGGTCTTGGCGGGAGGTGTAGTGAGGGGTTGTCAGACCACAGCTTACATCACAAGGAAAGCCAGACTTGAACCGACATTAGGGAGGTCAAAAGTATAGGGTAACTCTGCGGTTGACCAAGGATTGTAAATCAGCCAGGCTTCCCTCCCATGTGACATGGCCCCAACAAAACATGTAAGAAGGCACCAGCCGACTCTCTTCCAATATACAATAACCTACATCCCTGAACAAAGTCCAGACCTGACCTCACATTAGCCAGGTCAAATGTAACCCTCGGAGCCGAACTCAAGGGGCCACAAATCAACCAGGGCCTCTCATGTCACACGGCCCCACCTGATGACTTCTCCAGAAAGTATAACTTATAGTCTCTGAACAAAGTCCAGACCTGACCCTACATTAGCGAGGTCAAATGTAAGGAGACCCTTCGCCGCCCCACCCCCCCCCCCCCCCCCGGCCAGCTCAACCTCCCGGCTCGCATCCCAATATATAGGACGTCCTAGTCCTCCCTCAGCGGATTCGCAGAGAGAGAGTTGTCTTGTAACATGGTGGCCAGCGACTACACCACCAGGCCTGCTCGAGAGAAGTCAGGGGCCGGAGGCAAGTCGCCTCCGGTCGCCTCCAGTCGCCTCCGGTCAGGACCGAGACTTCCCTCCGGCGCCCAGCTAAGCAGTCTCCCATAGAGACAACCCAGGACTACCTGCTAGGCCTCCCCTAGGTCACGTGAGTGTTTGTCAGAGCTTTCCATGGGATGAGTTACCTACGTGGGAAGTGTATTCATTTCATGTCCGTGTCCGAGAATCAGTGCCTAGTAACGTAATATAATGTCCTAGTAACTTCAATAGAAGGTGTTATTAATGTGTCCATGTCATGTTCGTAATTAATAACGAGTTGTAACGAAGCAGTGTTTGAGAAGTCGCCTCTTAAGACGTAATAGATGTGTATTGACGTAGAAGATACGATAAGTGTATGCTAAGTGTAAATAACTATCACGGCCACGCTACCAAAATCTTCCTCTCTTTTATACTCTTATACTATCAATATTCTACCTATATGTAATCTTCTTCTTGTGAGATTTGTCTCATTATAACGATAACAACAGGTCACTGAAACACAATAACAAATGATCACTGAAACACGATAACAAATGATCACTGAAACACGATAACAAATGGTCACTGAAACACGATAACAACTGGTCACTGAAACACGATAACAAATGATCACTGAAACACGATAACAAATGGTCACTGAAACACGATAACAAATGATCACTGAAACACGATAACAAATGACCACTGAAACACGATAACAAATGGTCACTGAAACACGATAACAAATGATCACTGAAATACGATAACAAATGTACACTGAAACACGACAACAAATGATCACTGAAACACGATAACAAATGATCACTGAAACACGATAACAAATGGTCACTGAAACACGATAACAAATGATCACTGAAACACGATAACAACTGGTCACTGAAACACGATAACAAATGGTCACTGAAACACGATAACAAATGATCACTGAAACACGATAACAAATGGTCACTGAAACACGATAACAAATGATCACTGAAACACGATAACAAATGGTCACTGAAACACGATAACAAATGATCACTGAAACACGATAACAAATGTTCACTGAAACACGATAACAAATGATCACTGAAACACGATAACAAATGATCACTGAAACACGATAACAAATGGTCACTGAAACACGATAACAAATGATCACTGAAACACGATAACAACTGGTCACTGAAACACGATAACAAATGGTCACTGAAACACGATAACAAATGATCACTGAAACACGATAACAACTGGTCACTGAAACACGATAACAAATGGTCACTGAAACACGATAACAACTGGTCACTGAAACACGATAACAAATGATCACTGAAACACGATAACAAATGGTCACTGAAACACGATAACAAATGATCACTGAAACACGATAACAAGTGATCACTGAAACACGATAACAAATGATCACTGAAACACGATAACAAATGATCACTGAAACACGATAACAAATGATCACTGAAACACGATAACAAATGGTCACTGAAACACGATAACAAATGATCACTGAAACACGATAACAAATGGTCACTGAAACACGATAACAAATGGTCACTGAAACACGATAACAAATGATCACTGAAACACGATAACAAATGGTCACTGAAACACGATAACAAATGATCACTGAAACACGATAACAACTGGTCACTGAAACACGATAACAAATGATCACTGAAACACGATAACAAGTGATCACTGAAACACGATAACAACTGGTCACTGAAACACGATAACAAATGATCACTGAAACACGATAACAAATGATCACTGAAACACGATAACAACTGGTCACTGAAACACGATAACAAATGATCACTGAAACACGATAACAAATGGTCACTGAAACACAATAACAAATGATCACTGAAACACGATAACAAATGTTCACTGAAACACGACAACAAATGATCACTGAAACACGATAACAAATGATCACTGAAAGACGATAACAAATGATCACTGAAACACGATAACAATTGGTCACTGAAACACGATAACAAATGATCACCGAAACACGATAACAAATGGTCACTGAAACACGATAACAAATGGTCACTGAAACACGATAACAAATGATCACTGAAACACGATAACAACTGGTCACTGAAACACGATAACAAATGGTCACTGAAACACGATAACAACTGGTCACTGAAACACGAAAACAAGTGATCACTGAAACACGATAACAACTGGACACTGAAACACAATAACAAATGATCACTGAAACACGATAACAAATGGTCACTGAAACACGATAACAAATGATCACTGAAACACGATAACAAATGGTCACTGAAACACGATAACAAATGATCACTGAAACACGATAACAAGTGATCACTGAAACACGATAACAACTGGTCACTGAAACACGATAACAAATGATCACTGAAACACGATAACAAATGATCACTGAAACACGATAACAAATGGTCACTGAAACACGATAACAAATGATCACTGAAACACGATAACAAATGATCACTGAAACACGATAACAAATGGTCACTGAAACACGATAACAAATGATCACTGAAACACGATAACAACTGGTCACTGAAACACGATAACAAATGGTCACTGAAACACGATAACAAATGATCACTGAAACACGATAACAAATGATCACTGAAACACGATAACAAATGTTCACTGAAACACGATAACAAATGGTCACTGAAACACGATAACAAATGATCACTGAAACACGATAACAACTGGTCACTGAAACACGATAACAAATGATCACTGAAACACGATAACAAATGATCACTGAAACACGATAACAAATGACCACTGAAACACGATAACAAATGGTCACTGAAACACGATAACAAATGGTCACTGAAACACGATAACAAATGATCACTGAAACACGATAACAAATGGTCACTGAAACACGATAGCAAATGATCACTGAAACACGATAACAACTGGTCACTGAAACACGATAACAAATAATAAATAATAATAATAATAATAATAATTAACGGTTTATTGAAAGAGCTTGGCAGCCAGAAGGCTGAAAATATACAGTTACATATTTGGGGAATGGGTTACGAATTACAAATAATATACGAGTAACATAAGTGACACAAATAAGACATACAAGAACTAGATGGGGAAAAGCTCAAACTACAGTTCATTTCAACATAGTGACAGTGTAAGGAGTAGTGTTTACTGGGAGTGAATACACTGATTTATTACAAGTTATTGATAATTTTTACAATGGTTGGGACTGGGCTGTTCTTATAGCGATCAGTTCGTGCACGTATGGGCTGGATGCGGTTGTGGTGTCGAACAGCAATTCTCGGACAAGGGATCTCAGGTGGTAGTAGGAGCCGGTGTCGGGGATGGTGTAGAAGCTTCTTACCAAATTTGCAGATGAGGTCGTGGTGATGGTCAGTGAGAGTCGAAAGGGTCAGTGTGTTGAGCGCTTCTTGATATGTGGAGTAGGAAGGGGAGAGAATAATCTTGCATGCCCTCTTTTGCACTTTTTCTAGGTGTTTACGTTGTGTGGCATTTAGGGAGGAAGACCAGGTGGGGGAGGCATAGGTGAGCTTGGGAAGTATGAATGTTGTGTAAACACTGAGGAGCTCGTGTGCAGGAACTCCGAGGGACTTGAGTCGGCGGAGGAGGTGGAGACGGAAACTGGAGGATTTGACAACTTCACTGACGTGTGGTTTCCAATTTAGTTTGTTGTCTATGGTGACGCCGAGGAGCTTCGTGGAATCTACAACCTGGAGTGTGTTCGGACCTAGAGTAATGGAAGGAGGTGGGACAATGTCGGAGGAGAGGTTGATGTGCATAACCATGGTCTTGGTATGGTTGATGGTGACATGGTTGTTGGTGGCCCAGTTTTGGAGACTGTTCAATAAGTCCTGAAGGGCGGTATAGTTGGGAGCAGAATTGTTGACGCTGATCCCAATGGTGGAGTCGTCGACATATTTCCAGCGAGCAGGGGTTTCTCTTAGGGCATCATTGATGAGCATAAGGAAGCAGAGTGGTCCCATCTTGGTGCCTTGGGGGACGCCACAGGTGAGTGACTGGAAGGTGGAGACAGCCCCTCGGAAGCGTACAGCTTGGCGTTGGTCACTGAGGAAGTCTGTAAGCCATGGTATAAGACTTCTCCGAAGCCCGAGGTCAATAGCTTTGTTGATGATTATATTGTGGTCGACTAGGTCGAACGCTTTAGTGAAATCAATGAAGGCGACAGCTACAGACGTTTTTCGTTTCTCGAGATGGCGGTATATGTAATCGAGAAAGCTGACAAGACAGTGAGTGGTGGAGGAAGTTTTCATGTTGCCAAATTGCTGAGGGTCTACGACTCCTGCAATATCAGCATAAGCCCAGTCGAACACAAAACTTTCACAGATTAGGCTGGGTATTGGGGTGATCGCAATAGGTCGTAGCTGATTTAAGGATTGTGGGCTGGTTGACTTGGGCACTGGTGATACATAAGAGGTCTTCCAGTCAGCTGGGCATCTGGCTTGACTGAGAGAAGCATTGATGTTGGAGCATAAGGGTTTAGCAAGCTCCGGGGAGAACTCCTTGAAGAGTTTCATTGGTAAGTCAATGGGGGTGGTAGAGCGTTTTAATTTTAATTTGTCCAGGCGTTTTGCTACTTCAAATTCTTCTACTAAGTCAGTGGGAAGGGGGGCTGGTAGGTAAGCAGGGAGAGTGGTTGTGTCAAGCCGTGGGAGTGTCTGGCATATAGTAGCGAAATGGTTATTTGTTTGCTCAGCTGCGTCAACATTAGTGAGATGGCTAAGGAAGGGGAGGGGGTGTGTCTTATTGTTTAGTCCACAGAGTTCTTTAAGCTTACCATACCATTGACTGATGTTGGTCTGCTTCAGGTCACTGAAACACCATAACAAATGACCACTGAAACACGATAACAAATGATCACTGAAACACGATAACAAATGACCACTGAAACACGATAACAAATGGTCACTGAAGCACGATAACAAATGACCACTGAAACACGATAACAACTGGTCACTGAAACACGATAACAACTGGTCACTGAAACACGATAACAAATGGTCACTGAAACACGATAACAAATGGTCACTGAAACACTATAACAAATGATCACTGAAACACGATAACAAATGATCACTGAAACACGATAACAAATGGTCACTGAAACACGATCACAAATGATCACTGAAACACGATAACAACTGGTCACTGAAACACGATAACAAATGATCACTGAAACTTGATAACAAATGGTCACTGAAGCACGATAACAAATGATCACTGAAACACAATAACAAATGGTCACTGAAACACGATAACAAATGACCACTGAAACACGATAACAAATGGTCACTGAAACACGATAACAAATGGTCACTGAAACACGATAACAAATGATCACTGAAACACGATAACAAATGATCACTGAAACACGATAACAAATAATCACTGAAACACGATAACAAATGGTCACTGAAACACGATAACAACTGGTCACTGAAACACGATAGCAAGTGATCATTGAAACACGATAACAACTGGTCACTGAAACACAATAACAAATGATCACTGAAACACGAGAACAAATGATCACTGAAACACGATAACAAATGGTCACTGAAACACGATAACAACTGGTCACTGAAACACGATAACATTTGGTCACTGAAACACGATAACAAATGATCACTGAAACACGATAACAAATAATCACTGAAACACGATAACAACTGGTCACTGAAACACGATAACAAATGATCACTGAAACACGATAACAAATGATCACTGAAACACGATAACAACTGGTCACTGAAACACGATAACAACTGGGTCACTGAAACACGATAACAAATGAAAGGTTATGTCCGTGTTCTGGCTCTATCACGTACGTAAGCGACATCCATGTTCGTGATCCATAAATTCACCCTTAAACCATTAGCTAACAAGACCCCTTTGATGACTCCCCCCCCCCTCCCCTTACCCCCCCTTCTACCTACACCTTAATCTTTATCTCCCTCTTATGGCTTCACCTGTGCTGTCCTGACTTACCTTTAATTAAAAATCTCACCCACCAATACTCTCTCAGGTACTCCTCTCCAAGTCAAGCCAATTCTCAATCACCAGGGTATTTATCTTCTCAATATTCCTCACATCTTCAATTCTTTCCTTATCATACTTAATTCTCGTGATACTTCTCAAGGTGTGAATATTTATTGTTATTTGCTTTGGTTAATTATTAGAGGGATATAATAATTGATTTTTATAGTAATGCTGGCAGGCAGACACACACATACATACAGACTCAAATTCTCTCTCTCTCCCTCTCCCCTCTCTATTTTCTTCTCCCTTCCCCTCCCTTTCTCTTTCCTTCTCTCAAGCTTCCCCTCCCTATTTTCTTCTCTCTTCTTCTCCATTTCTCTTTCCTTCTCTCAAGCTTCCCCCCCCTCCCTATTTTCTTCTCTCTTCTTCTCCATTTCCCTTTCCTTCTCTCACGCTTCCCCCCCTCCCCTCCCTATTTTCTTCTCTCTTCTTCTCCATTTCTCTTTCCTTCTCTCACGCTTCCCCCCTCTCCCTCTTTTCATCTCTCTTCTCCTCCCTTCTCTCACTCCCCATTATAACTTCATTACACCCACCTACAAACAGCTTTTAAAAGTATGATTTCACCAGTATCTCACCTCTTACTGCTGCTCTTCAGGGCCACACAGTATACAGTATATTAGTCGACTGTGAGGCAGGCTGGACGTTTTCTATACATACATACATAGACAGCCATCACTTACTGTACATACATAGAGATACACATTTATCAACAAGTACTGTATAAGATGTTACGAACCCCTCCACCCAGCACTACGAACCACGCCATCTATTGTCTTGATCTACCTACCCAGCACCACGAGCAACGCCATCTAGGGACGAGACACGAGTATGACTTGTCTTAGTTACCACTCAGGGGTTTCCCTTCTCCATATCCTGGTTGTTGCGTCAATTCCTCCAAGTCTTCTTTGTGAGCTCCAATTCGAGGAGAGAGCACTTGGCTCTGGGAAGTGACCACAGGATCACCTATCCTGGAAACCTACGGCACAGTGACTATTTACCGTCTTCTACCATACTCAGCCTTGCTCGTCAGCCATCTCAGCTCCTCACTTAAGTATTTGTAATCTTGTATTGCCTCTTCCCCCTCCACATTGCTTCACTATTGTTTTATGTTTTATTACTATGTATATACTGTTCGTGTTTAGGTTAAGTTTGGTTAAGGGTAGTGTATAAGCTGAATATTTTGTTAAGGAATTTATGGTACTTTATTATATACAACGAAAACTCGCATCCTTTGTCTACCCTTTTTTTAGTCCGATTGTCTTTGTTTTTTTTTGTTGTTACCTGTTGGGATCTGGGTAGACGTTTAACTATATTCTAAATCCCCAACTCGTAACAAATGGCGACCGTGACAGGACTCGACCTTAAGTACCATATTCCTTCTCCCCTTGTTACTCAGTGTTAATTACCCCTCCCAGTCACTTCTGTTTACAATTGCTTTACGGTGGTTTAAAGTTTCCTTCATATGTGTGTGCATATATTGGTATTACCGTATAGTAAGAGTGACAGACGTAGGATAATAGGTTCCAAGTGTCATAAGGCTTACCTGTTATTACACGTGGCAGTCGTGTGGTAAGTCTTATCGAGTGTAGGGAAGAATCCGGATCTGTTTAATGCCGTACCCTCACTCCAGAGTAGGCTGTTCCATAGTTACTAGTTTAGAGTGAAGTGATATCTTGGGACGCCCCGCTCTACCAGGACCCCATAATTATAAAGCCTCCATTATTGTTCTTCTCATTATCTCATTCAGGGCTGTTAATCCGGATCTGTATTTAAATGCCGTAATACGCCCTACCTCTTTCAAGTATATCAGGGTTGTTAATCCGGATCTTTATATTAATGCCGTAATACGCCCTACCTCTTTCAAGTATATCAGGGTTGTTAATCCGGATCTTTATATTAATGCCGTAATACGCCCTACGTCTTTCAAGTCTCTTGTCCTTATCTAAGGATCTTCTCGGAAGAACAATAATCATAAGTGTAATTTCCCTAGGTATAACTTGGTTAGTTTCCGGGACTTTCTGGTTATCCACTGCCGTGATATTTTCTAGGGTTATCCACTTATCTTATCTTAGCTTTTGACCATTAGTTAATTTATCCTATTTTTATTAACAATGGCCACCTCAGGTTTTGATCTCCAGGATTTTATTGAAAATCCTTCCGTAGCTAAATTACGTGTTAATATCCTGAAGAAAGAATGGAAAGAAATAGCCAACTATTACAATATCCCATTTTCACAGCAACTGACTAAGGAAATGTTAAAAAATCATGTGATTGAAGTGTTGGTTCAACAAGAAGTTTTAAAAGAATCCGCTGTTGACAGATTAACGCCCATGTCCAAGAAACTTCAACCACTATCCACCACCCCTCCTCACTCAGAAGTTGCCTCAGGTCTGGCTAGCCCTCAAGAAGAAACACAACGAATAGACCCCTTAGAACTAGAACGAGCTAGGTTCGAGTTCCAAATCAAAATGAAAGAACTCGAGTTGGAACAGGCGGCCAAGTTGGACCCTGAAGAAAGGATGGAACAGGCCAAGTTGGACCATGAAGAAAGGATGGAACAGGCCAAGTTGGAACAGGCCAAGTTGGAGTACAAGTTGGACCATGAAGAAAGGATGGAACAGGCCAAGTTGGTGCAGGCGGTTAAACTGAAAGAACTACAGGTGAGAGAGACAGAAGTCACCTTAACATCGGAGTTTAAATCAAAAGAAGTGGCATTAAAAGAGAAACTCGCTGCTTTTAACCCTGCTACTGCTTCTTCCCTTGTTCCCGGGTTTGATGAATCCGATATGGACGGGTCATTTAGGACTTTTGAGAAAATAGCCGTGAAGAATGAGTGGCCAAAGGACCAGTGGGTGTCAGTGTTAGTTCCTAAATTATATGGTAAGGCTCGTAGAGTTTATAACTGTTTAGACCAGACTGATGACTATGATAACGTAAAAAAGAATATCCTCACCTCTTATGCTATCACGCCAGATGGATACCGGCAGAAGTTTCGTAAACTAACCAAACCATTTTCACACACATTTGTTGAGTTTGCTCAAGAAAAGCTTAGGTTTTTTAAGAAGTGGTTAGAGGCTACAGAGACCTCCACATTTCAGGATTTGTTAAATTTGGTAGTCCTGGAGGAGTGGAAAAGCAAGATACCATTTCACATCTTGAAGCATGTGGAGGAGCGTGGAGAGGTTAATTTAGGGCGTGCTGCTGAGCTGGCTGATGCGTATGCTTTGTTGGTGGAGTCACTGGGCAGTAGAGAACGTGGTACTTCCCGACATGTTAGGTCTTCCTCTGATGATAACCTTGGGGGCGTGAGTGGTAGGTCGAAAGGTCCCACACCTACTCCCCCCGATGCAACCAAGCTTACTTGTTCTTACTGTAAAAACCCAGGCCATACGATCCAGAATTGTAAACACCCAAAGTGTCGAATTGCTAAAAGTAGTTCCCTGGATCCCAAATCCAAACCAATAGCAAATGCCAATGTGGAAAGGCCCCATCAGGATCTCTTCTCTTCATTCACCTATGAGGGAAAAATTTCAATCATAGAAGGGTCTCGTTCTTTCCCTATTCGTATACTACGTGATACGGGCGCAGCACAATCTATCCTCCTGTTTAACGTCATTCCTGATATATCTACCGCATTTACAAATGAGAGTGTTCTAATTTCAGATCTCTCGTCCCATTCTTCCTATCCTTTAGCTAAAGTGCACCTCCAATGTCCCTTGATTACTGGGGAAGTGCAAATAGCCATTAGGAAAGACCCAATGCCTGTGTGCGGCATTCATTTATTATTGGGTAATGACTTGGTAGGAGATCTAGTGGTTCCTAACATAAAGACAGTCGACTCTCCCTTACCTGTCAACTCCACCACTGACCTTAAAGAAACTATTCCTCATCTTTTCCCATCTTGTGCTGTCACCCGGTCGCAGAGTGTGCGAAATGGGCCCTCTTCACCTGAAACCACCTCCAATATCTTACTACCCACAGAAAATGTGTACAATAAGACCATTAGTAAGGAGGAGCTCGTTTCAGCCCAACAATCTGATCCTTCTGTGTTCAAACAGGTGATGAAAGACCTCAGTGTGGACCATTGTACATCTTCGGCTTACCACCCACAATCCCAAGGTTGCTTGGAACGGTGCCATCAAAACTTTCAAGTCAATGCTAATAAACTATCTCCTCTCAACTATATAGTCCATACTCCTGATCACCGAAAAGATTCACAACTTGTTCACATTAATCTCATGAAACTTTACAATTCCAGGCAGTCAGAGGAAGACATCCCCGAGGCTGTAAGCCTACCTGTATTGCATACGGTTTTGTCAGGGCCGGAGCCGGAGACAGATGACGTGGACCTATTGGAGAATTTAGACTTCCCTCTACCTAAAGAGAACCCTGCTAACAGTCACATACTCAACAATTTGGATGAGTATTTTTCTGTTCTGAATCCATCTCAAGCAAAAGATCTCACTAAGTTATTATCAACATTTCCTAAAGTCACGTCAGACCTCCCAGGGTTTTGCAATATACTTAAACATGATATTAAACTAATCTCAGATGATGTACAACCCATTAGGCAATCAGCATATCGTCTAAGTCCACAAAAAAAAACGATTATGAAAAAGGAGGTAGATTTTTTGTTAAAGCATAACTTAGCTGAGCCTAGTACCTCCCCCTGGGCTTCACCTTGCCTTCTCATTCCAAAACCCGATGGCACCTTTCGTTTCTGTACAGATTATCGTAAAGTGAACCAGGTCACTGTCTCAGACTCCTACCCTTTACCTTTGATTGAAGATATAATAGACAGCATAGGCTGTGCCCAATTTATCAGTACCATAGACCTGTTGAAAGGATATTATCAAGTAGGACTCACGGATAGGGCAAAAATAATCTCGGCATTTATAACTCCATTTGGTCTTTTTCAATATTTGGTTATGGCGTTTGGCTTTTCTAATGCTCCGGCCACATTCCAGAGGGCCATCAACTTCCTAATTCAAGACCTAGGTGGGACGTTCGCCTACCTGGATGACCTGGTGGTGGTGTCGGACAGCTGGGACGAACATCTGGTGCGTTTGGAGATACTGTTTGCACGACTGCAAGAGACTGGATTCACCATAAACCTGGCTAAATCTGCTTTTGGCCGGGCCTCGGTGACTTACCTGGGACATATCGTTGGGCATGGTATGGTGAGACCCAAGGACGCAAACGTTGAAGCCATCTTGTCCTTCCCCACTCCAAGGACGAGGAAGGAACTCATGCGCTTCCTGGGGATGTGCGGCTACTACCGTCGGTTCTGCAGTAACTTCTCCAGCGTGGCCGGACCCCTCACAGACCTTACCAGTTCTGCGGTCCCTTACATCTGGAACCAGAAGTGCGACCAGTCTTTCCACCGCCTCAAAGCCTTCCTTGCCTCTAAGCCTGTAGTCCACCCCCCTGACTACACCTTGCCCTTCCATCTGCAAATCGACGCTAGTGGTGTCGGAGTGGGGGCTGTGCTCCTACAACCCGACCCAACCACTGATGTCCTTCACCCTGTGGCATATTACTCCGCCAAGTTGAAAAAACATCAGACCAACTACTCGACCATAGAGAAGGAGGCCCTGGCTCTGGTGTTGGCAATAAAGAAGTTTGAATGTTACCTCCAGTCTTGCCCACAAACAACCCTGGTCTTCACCGACCATAACCCACTCACGTTCATCCAAACCAACAAGATCTCCAACCAGCGAATCCTCCGCTGGGCTCTCCTCACCCAGCCCTATAATCTACAAGTCCGGCACATAAAGGGGGTGGAAAACCTGATTGCAGACTCCTTATCCCGAGCTCCAGTGGAAATGTAGCAGCTACTCTCCAGACGCACCAGGTGATCACCTACTTCGCGCCCGCGCTACGAAGGTCTTTGGAGGGGGGGTGTGTTACGAACCCCTCCACCGATTGTCTTCATCTACCTACCCAGCACCACGAGCAACGCCATCTAGGGACGAAACACGAGTATGGCTCGTCTTAGTTACCACTCCCGGGTTTCCCTTCTCCATATCCTGGTTGTTGCGTCACTTCCGCCTCGGTCTACTTTGTCAGCTCCAATTCGAGGAGAGGACACTTCACTCTGGGAAGCGACCACAGGATCACCTATCCTGGAAACCTACGGCACAGTGACTATTTACCGTCTTCTACCATACTCAGCCTTGCCCGTCAGCCATCTCAGCTCCTCACTTAAGTATTTGTAATCTTGTATTGCCTCTCCCCCCTCCACATTGCTTCACTATTGTTTTATGTTTTATTACTATGTATATACTGTTCGTGTTTAGGTTAAGTTTGGTTAAGGGTAGTTTATAAGCTGAATATTTTGTTAAGGAATTTATGGTACTTTATTATATACAACAAAAACTCGCATCCTTTGTCTACCCTTTTATGTCCGATTGTCTTTGTTTTTTTTTGTTGTTACCTGTTGGGATCTGGGTAGACGTATAACTATATTCTAAATCCCCAACTCGTAACAAAGATATATACACAGGATATATCAACATATTCATATCTACAAAGTATATTCATGCACTATACTGTTAAGTTTATGTCTGACCTTATTTAGTCACTTGTTATCGTTCCTACGTGTTTGTAAAGACGTTCGTAGTTGAAGGAGAAGAAATATGTTCCTTACAATAAAACAGATAATATTAATAACGTATCTGTCCAGTTGTCCAAGAAATTTAAGTGGTAAATGTGATATTAAAAAAAAATCTCCAGTACTAATATTATTGACAAAAAAATCCAGTACTAAAATTATTGACAAAAAAATCCAGTACTAATATTATTCACCAAAAAAAAAACTCCAGTGCTAATATTATTCACAAAAAACTCCAGTACTAATATTATTCACCAAAAAACTCCAGTACCTGTACTAATATTATTCACCAAAAAAAAACCCCAGTACTAATATTATTCACCAAAAAAACTCCAGTACTAATATTATTCACCAAAAAAACTCTAGTACTAAGTAAATTCTATGATACTGTAACGAAATATTCTGTAACTGAAGAAATTATGTAATTCCCCATAAATATCTGACAATGGTGTTTGAGTGTTATGTTGAGGTGAAGAACTCATTTATCGCTATAGGTATTCTTAGCTGGAGGAAGTATGTGGAAAAGTGATCTCAACATACTAGATCAAGTTCAGGTGTTGTGGAGAGTTTTAATTAAGGGTTCAAATTAGGTAGAGGATGCTGTCTTTTGGTGTGTGTAGGTGTGTGTAGGTGTGTGTGTGTGTGTGTGTGTGTGTGTGTAGGTGTGTGTGTGTAGGTGTGTGTAGGTGTGTGTGTGTGTGTGTGTGTGTGTAATAATAATTAACGGTTTATTGAAAGAGCATGGCAGTCGGAAGGCTGAAGATATACAGTTACATAACTGGGGAATGGGTCTCTTGATTTGCAAATAATATACAAGTAACATAAGTGATACAAATATGATATATAATAACTAGGTGAGGAGAAGCTCAAACTACAGGGCATTTCAACATAGTGACAGTGCAAAAAGTAAGATTGACTGGGAGTGATTACACTGGGTGATTACATGTTATTGATAATGTTTGCAATGGTTGGGACTGGGCTGTTCTTATAGCGATCAGTACGTGCTCGTATGGGCTGGATGCGGTTGTGGTGTCGAACAGTAATTCTCGGACAAAGGATTTCGGGTGGTAGTAGGAGCCGGTTGGGAGGATGGTGCAGAAGCCTCTCACCAAATTTGCAGATGAGGTCGTGGGTTTGTACAGCTAAAAGTTGAAGTGCTAACGTGTGTGTCATACCAACTGTAAACTCCTGACCATACACATAAACAAAGTTTCAGTTGTGTTGGAATGACTTATACAATATAATATCTCCCACGACCCCAAAAAACTTTCGAAAATTTGTTGCACCATAAACACACAATAAGCATAGCCTTCTTCACCTGCACACACAGAAAATCCCCCCAGAAAACAATATAGAGCCAACATTTAACCCCTGATAAGAGTTCTTTAAGAGTACACGTAGAATAATAAGTCGCTGTACTCGAAGTCTCTTGAGTACACTTCCAACTAGCGCCACTGTGTATATGCCTGTGTTATACGGCTGGTAGCGGTATGAGCGGCAACAGGGAAAAGCGTAACAAGTTTCGTACGGGAGGAATGTTTGCTTCCTAGCTTTTGTTTTGATGAATATTAACAAAACAACGATTCTATTTTGTAATGTAAAGCAAAACTAAACAACACACACACACTCACACACACACACACACACACACACACACCGTCAGTTTCCCACATTTCCTTTTATCTCTCATTCACCTAGTGAGGAGGCAGCTGAGACAATTAATAACCACTTTGATACCATATGTCATACCCTACCCAGTCTTGACCTTACTCTCCTCCCAGCCTACTTACCTTCCTCCTCCCCCTCCCAGTGTTTAACCATTTGAAATTGCCAACAAACTCCTGAAATTTAAATCCAAATGCTCTACATCCCCAATTGACCTCCCAATCAAAACTTATAAGGAGCTTACAGTCGAACTTGCCACCCCCCTCTGTTCCATTATTAATGCATCCCTCACACAAAGCAAATGCCCTAATGAATGGAAAACCGCATTTGTCACCCCATTCACAAGGCCAATTGCCATTACCCTCTTACCCAGTCTACTCTGTGAAGACTTTGTTTTTGCATGGGCATTTGCTAGTATTTATCAGTCAATTGATCCACAGCAATTTGGCAATATGAGGACCTCCTCTACATCACACTGCTTAGTTAGTTTCCTGGATTTTCTGCACGAAAACCTGGAGAAACGTACGACATCACTGGCAGTTGCCCTTGTTGACTTCAGGAAGGCTTTTGACCTTGTTGATCACTACACTGTTATCAACAAAGCCATTGCACTAGGGCTGCCCACCAAACTGGTCTCATGGCTCACTGATTTCCTGAGTGAGCGTAATCAGGAAGTGAGGTACCAGGGTTCTGTCTCCACATTTCAACACCTCACCTGCGGTGTTCCCCAGTGGACCAAGATGGGACCACTGTGCTTCCTAATCCTGATTAACAACGCTCTATCAGACACTCCTCACAGGTGGAAGTATGTGGAAGACTTCACTGTTCGGGTTACAGTGGACAACACCTCACCGGACTACTCATCGCTCCAAGGCACCCTGGACAGACTACAGGTATGGACTACGGAGAACAAGGTCACCATCAATCACACCAAAATCGTAGTCATGCACATCAATACTGCCACCACTCCAGTGCAAGCTCCAGCAGTTACAGTGGGTGCCCATCCTCTCCAGTTAGTGCAGTCTGCCAAACTCCTGGGTGTAACTATAGACCACAAACTGGACACGAAGGCCCATGTAAACAGCACAATCAAGGCAGCCTCGTACCGACTCTACATGCTACGACGACTCAGGTCACTTGGGGCACCCACGCCAAAGCTGAGGACTATCTACAATGCATTTATAATCCCAAAATTAACGTATGCGTCACCAGCCTGGTCGTCTTCTCTCAACTCTACCCAACAGCGTCAGCAAGAGAGGTACAAAAGAGGGCCTGCAGAATCATTCTCGGCGCAGACTACTCCGGCTACAACAACGCTCTCTCCACCCTGGAAATTCCATCCCTCAGTGACTTCCACCAACAGGCACTAGCAGGGTTTGGCAGTGGACTACTGCAACCATCCTCGTCATCGCCACTTACTGCCACCAGCAGTCTCCCGCCCACCTCGCACAGTCCGCCACTACAACAAAATTCAGCCCATAAGAGCCCGCACTGATAGATATAAGAATAGCACCATCCCATCTATTGTTAAAATAATAAACAGCTCCTGATTTATGTACTGTACAGCCCTGTAAATGTATTGAACGCATATTATTATGTCTAAATCACATGTAAGGTTGTATATTTTCAGCCACCGACTGCAACTCTATTAATAAACCGTTTATAATTATTATTATTATTATTATTATTATTGTTATTATTTTTATTATTATTATTATTATTATTATTATTATTATTATTATTATTACACACACACACACACGTTAGCACTTCAACTTTTAGCTGTACAAACCCATCGAATGAAATCCAGTATAGAATTTTTAATAGTAAACCCTCCCCAAAAAGTTTAATTGATTTGGTAATACAAACCAGTGTTTACACGGCAGCAATTGAAGCTGTGTTTGATCTTCCGCTCAACTTACAGTCAAACACTCCACCGCTTGATACATCCATCCATCCATCCTTCAAACACACACGCACACACCCACACACACACACACACACACACACACCATTGGGATCAGCGTCAACAATTCTGCTCCCAACTATACCGCCCTTCAGGATTTATTGAACAGTCTCCAAAACTGGGCCACCAACAACCATGTCACCATCAACCATACCAAGACCATGGTTATGCACATCAACCTCTCCTCCGACATTGTCCCACCTCCTTCCATTACTCTAGGTCCGAACACACTCCAGGTTGTAGATTCCACGAAGCTCCTCGGCGTCACCATAGACAACAAACTAAATTGGAAACCACACGTCAATGAAGTTGTCAAATCCTCCAGTTTCCGTCTCCACCTCCTCCGCCGACTCAAGTCCCTCGGAGTTCCTGCACACGAGCTCCTCAGTGTTTACACAACATTCATACTTCCCAAGCTCACCTATGCCTCCCCCACCTGGTCTTCCTCCCTAAATGCCACACAACGTAAACACCTAGAAAAAGTACAAAAGAGAGCATGCAAGATTATTCTCTCCCCCTCCTACTCCACATATCAAGAAGCGCTCAACACACTGACCCTTTCGACTCTCACTGACCATCACCACGACCTCATCTGCAAATTTGGTAAGAAGTTTCTACACCATCCCCGACACCGGCTCCTACTACCACCTGAGATCCCTTGTCCGAGAATTGCTGTTCGACACCACAACCGCATCCAGCCCATACGTGCACGAACTGATCGCTATAAGAACAGCCCAATCCCAACCATTGTAAAAATTATCAACAACTTGTAATACTGTAACACTGTCACTATGTTGAAATGAACTGTAGTTTGAGCTTTTCCCCATCTAAGTTATTATATGTCTTATTTGTGTCACTTATGTTACTTGTATATTATTTGTAATTCGTAACCCATTCCCCAAATATGTAACTGTATATTTTCAGCCTTCTGGCTGCCAAGCTCTTTCAATAAACCGTTAATTATTATTATTATTATTATTATTACACACACACACACACACACACACACACACACACTAAATAAGACAAAAGAATCATTAGACAAGGAAAGAAAAAAATAACCTGTATAATCGCCTCAAAAAACGCCTCTTTAAGCTGAGATACCCTTATAAACAAAAGCTTAAAGGATAAACTTCTCAACCCTGTTAAGTCTGTGAAGAAGCTGACCATCACTGAAGGTATTATCCAGGATCACCGTCACCACCAACACAAAAGACTTATGTTATGGTGAGCACTGAGTCTGAGGCAGGAGGCAGTGTATACAAATAATAACAATATGTTCCATGATCTTATATGGTTAAGGTGAGGATGACAATAGGGTTATATGGTTAAGGTTGAGGAAGGATGAAGGGTCTGGTGGTTAAGGTGAGGATGGTTAAGGTGGAGGGTGAAGGAGAGGTCAAGTGTTGGTGAAGGTGGTGAGAATGTCGATGGTAAGAGCAGTGTTGGTGATGGTGACTACTGGAACTGGAACCGTCGATGGTGTTGGAGCTAGTGCTGGAGAGAGAGCCAGTGTTGGAGAGAGAGCCAGTGTTGGAGAGAGAGCCAGTGATAGGAGCGAGAGCCAGTGATAAGAGCGAGAGCCTGTGATAGGAGCGAGAGCCAATGATAGAAGAGAGAGCCAGTGATAGGAGCGAGAGCCAGTGATAGGAGCGAGAGTCAGTGTTGGAGAGAGAGCCAGTGCTGGAGAGAGAGCCAGTGTTGGAGAGAGAGCCAGTGATAGGAGCGAGAGCCAGTGATAGGAGCGAGAGCCAATGATAGGAGCGAGAGCCAGTGATAGGAGCGAGAGCCAGTGATAGGAGCGAGAGCCAGTGTTGGAGAGAGAGCCAGTGATAGGAGAGAGAGCCAATGATAGGGACGAGGTACGGGAAACAACCCAGGTATTACTTTCCCACACGTCTTAGTTCTTGGAGGGGGGCTATAGTGGCTGACTTTCCGGTACGACTTTCAGCCCCCATTCGTCCCACTACTTACCCCAAGGTAGATCTTAAGCCCCCTAACGTCTAGTCTCAATAGGAGTCCTTATATATCGAGTCAACTTGATATTAGGATCGGGGTTTTAGTTAGGAGAAATCTTCATACATGGATCACCTTATTCACAACATCTTTAATACAATTTACATAACATTGAGACTAAATATGATGTTACCTGAATAGTATCTCCTTATTTTGGATTTGGAAACGATGTCAATTTGGTGTTTGATGGACGGAAAGGAGATAATTGTTAGTGTGGGGAGGTGTTGTTGTCCGGGTACCATTAAATTTCCCATGGTGGCCTGAGACTCAAGAGCTTTGCCTGTCGCTGCCTTAATAGATAGTGGTAAGGTACAACAAAGAAGGTGTTTATGTGTGTCTGTGTTAAGAGAAATTAGAGGAGAAGTTTTCTACATAAAATTGATCTTTCTCTATCTTAGTTAGAATTCTCTCTCTCTCTCTCTCTCTCTCTCTCTCTCTCTCTCTCTCTCTCTCTCTCTCTCTCTCTCGCTCTCTCTCTCTCTCTCTCTGTCTGTCTGTCTCACTGAAGGCTCCATCATGGCGGCGTTTTCTCCGTTATAATAATCTTGAATTATGATAATGGTGACAGTGGCCATGAGATGGTTGTGTGTATTGGTCCCCTCCCTCCACACACACTATTTCATCGTTTTCTTGTCGATACACACAATAATGAACATACCACACACTGTTTACTTGGCACATTCTTTATATTAGTTTAGACTTATGACTATAAGCTGCACCCAATGCAATATTTGGTAGCTTTTAAGTGCCAAATGTTTTTATTATTAGCGACACCCTGGGGGAGTTGGTGGTGTGTGTGTGTGTGTGTCTTTTACATCACAACAAAAACAAGATATCTTAATAACAAGAAGCCAAGGTCAGTAGTCAAAGTCAAAGGTCAAGCACAGAGGTTAGGGTCAAGGTCAGAGGTTAAAGTCAAAACACGGCCAAGTTTTTAAGACAAATTATAACCCAAAAGGTTTACAATTAAGTCGTTTTATTTAGTTATTCGTCTATTTATCTATTCGTATATTCATTAACTCCACAGAACGTTAACATAAACACGACACACAAAGAACAGCCCAGCCCCAACCATTGTAAAAATTATCAATAACTTATAATCAACCAGTGTATTTACTCCCAGTCATTCTTACTTTTTGCACTGTCACTATGTTGAAATGCCCTGTAGTTTGAGCTTCTCCCCACCTAGTTATTATACAAGTACAAGTGATCGCAGGCCCTTCGTGCCCGGTGAAAGTTGGAATGCTCGTGACAGCGTACAGCGAATGAGGGTGCGCCAAGTCAGTAGACTAGCATGGTTAATTAGGGTGAGCCAAGTCCGTAGACTTGCATCGTTTTCCATCGTAAATATGATTGTTAATTAATGCCTTCCTAAAAAAACCCATCGACATGGGACCAGGTTTGTTCCACTCTACGAAATTTTTTGCGATTTTTCCACCAAGTTTGATGAAAAACGATTGCGCCGTTTCGGCTGCCCAGAACAGACACACACACACAGACAGACACAGACAGACAGACACACGGCTATTCCTATAGTATATTAGATATCATATTTGTATCACTTATGCTACTTGTATATTATTTGTAAATCAAGAGACCCATTCCTCAATTATGCTACTGTATATTTTCAGCCTTCCGGCTGCCATGCTCTTTCAATAAACCGTTAATTATTATTTTTATTATTATTATTATTATTATTATTACTATTATTATTATTATTATTATTATTATTATTATCACACACACATGCACACACAAGCGCGTGCAAACATACAAAAACAGACACACACTCATACAAAAATACACACACACACACACACACACACACACACACACACACACACACACACACACACACACACATGAATCAGACTGTTACAAGATATAACAATAGGGTAATACTTTGTCAGGCCAGACCTGCTGACCAAGGTGGTGTTAAGAGAATTGATCATACGTATATTACTACTATTAACCCGACTTATTTTACGACCATTACTGTCATTGTGTTCTGTGTGTGTGTGTGTGTGTGTGTGTGTGTGTGTGTGTGTGTGTGTGTGTGTGTGTGTGTACCAATCAACACTAAGTAGATATATCCACATTCAACTGATCATATCCTCAATATACACACACACAACATAAATGAGCTTTATCGCCTCAACAGCCTCAGAACAACATATCATTTCACCTTCACCATACTGTACATGTTAAGGTGTGTCACAGGTTCCGATATGTAAAGTAAAAGGTAACAAAATCATCATATTTGGTATTTGTAAAACACCTGTAAGAAAAAAACTTAAAACCGAGATGGACAAAATAGTGAACAGGAAAACCATTTTATTTAGCAACAACTTTGGAGAAATATTGAATCATTCTTTCATACATTTCTCAAAGTCTTGGTGTAAGAATGTATGAATGTATGAATGTATACAAACCATGTGGCATATTCTGATAGATTAGGTATTTATGATTTTTCACTTTTGTTTTTGCTAACATAAAATGAATGGAAATGGATATGCTGTACAGCCCTGCGGAGACCGACACTGTGTATACGTTAGGGGGTTTCAATTAGACACATACAGTATATATTTTTTTTTTTATAGTATGCAGAAGCTATGAATTAATCTACATGAATCTACAACATCAAAGGCTGACAATCTAGAACAAGGTGATTGAATTTATGTTACGGTGAATTGTGGATCAGGTGAATTATGAATCGAGTGAATCATGGATCAGGTGAATTGTGAATCAGGTGAATCATGGATCAGGTGAATCAGGGATCAGGTGAATCATGAATCAGGTGAATCATGAATCAGGTGAATCATGAATCAGGTAAATCATAAATCAGGTGAATTGAGGATCAAGTGAATCATGAACCAGGTGAATCGTGAAAATCATGGATCAGATCACAAGACCAAGTCAATACTGAGTAGCTGGAATCTCTTAAATTTAGTCCCTGGTTCGGATTCATAAAGGCTCCTACGACAATAATTTCTCGTAAGGATACATTTAACTGTTCGACTTGAGGCAAAACACAAAACCAACCTTCAAATAGAACCCCAAAAATACACTGAGACTCTCCCTTAACTACAAACGTTCACACGCCACCAGTTAGGGAGACAAAATCACGTAAGTTAATAGCATAATAGACTCTATCAACGTGTCTAGTTAAGGTGCAATCACACCGGAAGGTGCAATGACCACCGAAGGGTCAAGACGTACCTGGCGCTCCTTTGGGAGCAGCCAGGTCAACTGTTAAGTTGGCCCCTACCAACTCCCTTCCCTGAACCCTCCTCCCCACCGGAATATCAACAAGTTCTCGCCAGAAGTTACAATTTCATTTAGGAAAGGAATGGAACCAGTGCTAAACAGAGGTGAACAGTGGTGAACAGTGCTTAAGTCAGTGAGAACAACTCAACAGTAACAGTCGTACTCAAGTTAACCTTCACACAGTAGGGTGTGTCATACGGAGGCGAATTTTTTTTTTTTAGTTTGAAAAATCGGCCCATGGTATTAATGATGTAGTTCTATGTGCAGAATCATGTGATATCTTCAGATTTGAAAAGTTTTTATTTTTGCTAGGTAAATTTTAACTTGAAATCTTATGAAAATTCAGTATTCCCACCCTTTTACCAACACCACTAAATAGTTTATTTGAAGTAAAGTAAATGTATCAGGTTAATTTATTAGGATAAAAATGATCCAGAATAGTGAAACGAATGACCTTGACACATTTATTAAATTTAATATTCCTTTAGAAAACAAAATCATCAAATACAAAAACCGGTTTTACTACTGCGACCCGGTGTTGCTGCACACCATAGAGAACATGTCTTTCTTGCTTCTGTTTCTACTCATCACCTCCCTGCTGACCACCTGAGCTCGGATGTAGCCTTCCCTCCTCTCCTGGCTGTACACGTGACTGCTGGCCTCGCTCACTTGCTGTACACAACGCTCTATACTCTGGGTGTGCGAGGGCCAGGCAGGGACATGCATGGGGTTGTCCAGGAAAGCTCTGACTTGAACATTGGTGAGGCTGCAGGTAAGAGGGGGCTCACTGCCAGCCTGGATGTTACCCAGATCTATGAGATCAGTGAGGGTCTTGGCACCTAGATTGACTTCAGGAGTCTTCCTGACCCTGAAGGAATCGTCACCAACTGATTCGTCATGCCCAGATCCTCTCATAAGTCTCATATCCAAGATCTTTTTGACTGCCACTCTTCTCTCCTCCTCATCCTTACTGCAGAGCATTGTCTGCAGAGCTGCCTCGGGATGAGCATACCAGGAAGATCTCCTCACAGTCTGCTCCACAATCTGAACAACCTTCCTTGGCTGACTCCTCAGGAGCTCAAGCTGGAAGAGAACATGCCTCGGACCTTCGGAGAACGATGACTTGACCTTGGTGTTGAACCAATTTGGCAAGTAGACACTCACGATGAATTGGACAATAAGTCTCAGGTTGTGAAGCTGGTTCCCTTTCAGTTTATGATGAGCGACCCAAATTCTGCAGAACCTGAGAGCCGTTGTGAGCCACTTAGAATGTGAGACTGGACCTATCTGCAGGTAAGCAAGTCTATCAGGCATGACCCCAGTTTTGATGGCACTGCAAATCATGTAACCATAGTACTGGTCAGTACTCAGGTCGTCAATGACAGTATGTGCAAGCTCAACGAGTGGAGGGCCAACTGTGATTTTTTCAAAGCTCGGATTTATTTCTAACTCAGTGGCAGAGTCCAGCATCTTGCCAAGAGGACCAGACCATCTGTTGTTTGAAAGAGTCTTGCCATCCGGCTCCTGGATCAGATGTCTGAGTGGCAACTCGTTGGTGTGGAGGTCACAAACAATCCAGACCAGCTTCCTCCCAATCTTCCGCTCTATCCACTGTATGACCCTCCCTTGCCACCCTGTGTTCGTGTTGATGCTGTCCCCTCCAATGGCCTGCAGGGTCTGGTCTACGTTCCTCTCTCTGAGCCAGTTCACAATGTTATCTGCCACTATCTCAGCTGGTTTCCTGATGTCATCTTTCTCTGGAGTGAAATGCCACAAATACTTCCCTCCTGGTTCACTGCAGCAGGAGTAGTGTTCCTCCTTCACCATGGCAGGGAACAACTTGTCAGAATCTCCAACTTTCATGAACACTTTAGTGTCATCCCTTTTCCCATCAAAGAAAAAACAATTGATTCCATTTTTTCTTATCCCCTTATCAAACTCCTCTTCTAGGTTACTGACAAGTTTCTCCTGAGCTCTCCTTACTTTGTTATGATCTATCACCAGGTGAACATCATCAGGTGTTATCAAACCACCGTCAATCCAGGCAGCTGTTGCTATCTCTGCAGTTTCTCTGAGACCAGTGTGGTGTCACATGCTGGCCAGAGCTATGCTCGGGATATCTTTCCTATTTCGAATCTTATGCCTGGAAGGTTTGGGATCATTATTTTCTGGGTTAGGGACAAAGTCACCATTCTCCTGGTCAGCACTCGGATCAGCCATGGGGAAGTCATTAAACTCTGAATCAGCTTGACTCCAATCTTCGGCCTTTTTTACCTCACCCTGGGCCTTCTCAAGTCTCTTTTCCTCGGCAACTCTTCTCCTCTTCTGTCTCTCTGTGGCAGCCTCCTGTCTCTTGGACTCCGGAATATCTTGGCTAGAAATCATGAGAGCCCCTATACTGCCAGTCTTCTCTCTCTGTGCTTTGACAAATGCCAGTTCGATCACAGGAATCTTCAGTTCACGCTTGCAAATACAGGAGATGTGGGCCTCGGATTTAGAGTCACGATCTCATCCAAACTCAGGACAGAGAACAATTGGGCACTTGCAAGTAATTATGTCAAATAACTGGTCCAGTTGCTTGGCAAAGCTGTCTTAACTGCAAGTTTTCCTCTCCCAAGAGAGATATCTCTTGCCTTTTCCCAACTGGCTAGCAGTCTCTCACTAATCTTCTTCTGACTTGTTATGACTGGAGGCTTGAACTGAGCGTTAGCCAGAGTGTACTGTGCCAAGACAGCTTTGGTCATATCACTGGCAATGTCTTTGTTTGTGTAAGTTCTTTGGTTCTTTTCACTGATTTGCCTGATTAAAACACCGTATCTCAAAGCATCTCTCAATGTAGGCAACTCCGACTTCAGGAGCTCTCTCCCAGACCCAAGATAGTGACTGAGATGGCTGGATTTTTGGTTCCTCGTCCTGACACAAGCAGCCATCGCAAATATTTTCATCTTATAAATGCATCAGAATCTGAAACAGAAAAAAATATTGTTAGTTGGGTTGTTAAAGAATGAAGTCAGAAAGCAATGTTCACTATTTAATTGTAATGCACTAATGCAGCTGTACGTTAGATTTTCGATAAATTTCACGCTAAAATTTACCTAGCAAAAGGTTGCAAAATATTGAAACTGAAATTATTTTCTGTTTATATACACTAAAATCTACCAAAAAAGTGATGGGCCATTAGTTTTAGCTGATCTTCCCTCCTATGACACACCCAATTCACACAGTGATGTCCCAGGTACCCAGTGATAACGGCCCGTGAGACCCAACAACCAGCGATGTGTTAATCCGTCTACGATAGGAAGGCCTGGGACCACACCTCACTCATATAACACCATCTGTGAGGGAATTACTACACCACGTCAAGTCCCTCATAACACCATCTGTGAGGGAATTACTACACCACGTGAGGTCCCTCATAACACCATCTGTGAGGGAATTACTACACCACGGGATGCCCCTCATAACACCATCTGTGAGGGAATTACTACACCACGTCAGGCCCCTCATAACACCATCTGTGAGGGAATTACTACACCACGTCAGGTCCCTCATAACACCATCTGTGAGGGAATTCGTACACCACGTGATGCCCCTCATAACACCATCTGTGAGGGAGTTACTATACCACGTGAGGCCCCTCGTAACACCATCTATGAGGGAATTACTACACCACGTGAGGCCCCTCATAACACCATCTGTGAGGGAATTACTACACGTGAGGCCCCTCATAACACCATCTGTGAGGGAATTACTACACCACATCAGGTCCCTCATAACACCATCTGAGGGAACTACTACACCACATAGGTCCCTCCTAACACCATCGGTGAGGGAATTACTACACGTGAGGCCCCTCATAACACCATCAGCGAGGGAATTACTACACCACGCCAGGTCCCTCATAACAACATCTGAGGGAAATACTACACCACGTGAGTTCCTCCTAACACCATCTGGGAGGGAGTTACTACACTACGAGTTTGCTGTTCAACACCTACATTAATCTGTATGTTCACTGTATGTTTCTTTACCTTTCTTTAATGAAGGCTTTTGTTAAACCACCAATGTATGTAATAAGTCATTTATGTCCAATGTATATTTTCAGCCTTCTGGCTGCAGAACTTTTTCAATAAACCGTTAATTATTATTATTATTATTATTATTATTATGTTATTGTTGCAGTTTTTCTGTTGTTGTTTTAAGCTTACATTAAACAGCTTAGTAATTATATCATCTTCCCTCTGATTTATGGTGGGTTCTTCGTCGTCCCTATCAGCTGGTCTGGTGTGTGTTTATGTCGTCACTATCAGCCGGTCTGGTGTGTGTTTATGTCGTCACTATCAGCCGGTCTGGTGTGTGTTTATGTCGTCACTATCAGCTGGTCTGGTGTGTGTTTATGTCGTTACTATCAGCCGGTCTGGTGTGTGTTTATGTCGTCACTATCAGCCGGTCTGGTGTGTGTTTTTGTCGTCGCTATCAGCTGGTCTGGTGTGTGTTTATGTCGTTACTATCAGCTGGTCTGGTGTGTGTTTATGTCGTCTCTATCAGCTGGTCTGGTGTGTGTTTACGTCGTCACTATCAGCTGGTCTGGGGTGTGATTATGTCGTCACTATCAGCTGGTCTGGTGTGTGTTTATGTCGTCACTATCAGCTGGTCTGGTGTGTGTTTATGTCGTTACTATCAGCTGGTCTGGTGTGTTCTTACAGTATGTCGTCACTATCAGCTGGTTTGGTTTGTGTTTATGTCGTTACTATCAGCTTGTCTGGTGAATGTTTATGTCGTCACTATCAGCTGGTCTGGTGTGTGTTTATGTCGTTACTATCAGCTGGTCTGATGTGTGTTTATGTCGTCACTATCAGCTGGTTTGAGGTGTGTTTATGTCGTCACTATCAGCTGGTCTGGTGTATGTTTATGTCGTTACTATCAGCTGGTCTGGTGTGTGTTTATGTCGTTACTATCAGCTGGTCTGGTGTGTTCTTACAGTATGTCGTCACTATCAGCTGGTTTGGTTTGTGTTTATGTCGTTACTATCAGCTTGTCTGGTGTATGTTTATGTCGTCACTATCAGCTGGTCTGGTGTGTGTTTATGTCGTTACTATCAGCTGGTCTGATGTGTGTTTATGTCGTTACTATCAGCTGGTCTGGTGTGTGTTTATGTCGTCACTATCAGCTGGTCTGGTGTGTGTTTATGTCGTTACTATCAGCTGGTCTGGTGTGTGTTTATGTCGTTACTATCAGCTGGTCTGGTGTGTTCTTACAGTATGTCGTCACTATCAGCTGGTTTGGTTTGTGTTTATGTCGTTACTATCAGCTTGTCTGGTGTATGTTTATGTCGTCACTATCAGCTGGTCTGGTGTGTGTTTATGTCGTTACTATCAGCTGGTCTGATGTGTGTTTATGTCGTTACTATCAGCTGGTCTGGTGTGTGTTTATGTCGTCACTATCAGCTGGTCTGGTGTGTGTTTATGTCGTTACTATCAGCTGGTCTGGTGTGTTCTTACAGTATGTCGTCACTATCAGCTGGTCTGGTGTGTGTTTATGTCGTTACAATCAGCTGGTGTGATGTGTGTTTATGTCGTCACTATCAGCTGGTCTGGTGTGTGTTTATGTCGTTGCTATCAGCTGGTCTGGTGTGTGTTTATGTCGTTACTATCAGCTGGTCTGGTGTGTGTTTATGTCGTCACTATCAGCTGGTCTGGTGTGTGTTTATGTCGTTACTATCAGCTGGTCTGGTGTGTTCTTACAGTATGTCGTCACTATCAGCTGGTTTGGTTTGTGTTTATGTCGTTACTATCAGCTTGTCTGGTGTATGTTTATGTCGTCACTATCAGCTGGTCTGGTGTGTGCTTATGTCGTCACTATCAGCTGGTCTGGGGTGTGTTTATGTCGTCACTATCAACTGGTCTGGTGTGTGCTTATGTCGTCAATATCAGATGGTTTGGGGTGTGTTTATGTCGTCACTTTCAGCTGGTCTGGTGTGTGCTTATGTCGTCACTATCAGCTGGTCTGGGGTGTGTTTATGTCGTCATTATCAGCTGGTTTGGGATGTGTTTATGTCGTCACTATCAGCTGGTCTGGTGTGTGCTTATATCGTCACTATCAGCTGGTCTGGTGTGTGTTTATGTCGTCACTATCAGCTGGTCTGGTGTGTGTTTATGTCGTCACTATCAGCTGGTCTGGTGTTTGTTTACGTCGTTACTATCAGCTGGTCTGGGGGTGTGATTATGTCGTCACTATCAGCTGGTCTGGGGTGTGTTTATGTCGTCACTATCAGCTGGTCTGGTGTTTGCTTACGTCGCCACTATCAGCTGGTTTGAGGTGTGTTTATGTCGTCACTATCAGCTGGTCTGATGTGTGTTTATGTCGTCACTATCAGCTGGTCTGGTGTTTGTTTACGTCGTCACTATCAGCTGGTCTGGGGTGTGATTATGTAGTCACTATCAGCTGGTCTGGTGTATGTCTGGCAGCCGTCGTGTTTGTTTACCTGCGACACCGCCACCTGACCTAATATATGTGGTGGAGGCAGACAGGCAGCAGTGAAGATTGTGGCCACACACTGCACCACCTTCTGAAAAACCCGGTACAAGCGTGAAGATGACCTAACCTATCCTAACCACTTCGTGAAAAACCCGGTACAAGGGTGAAGATGACCTGACCTGAACCTGACCTGACCTAACCTAACCACCTCGTAAAAAATCTGGTACACGCGTGAAGATGACCTAACCTAACCTGACCACTTCGTGAAAAACCAGGTACAAGCGTGAAGATGACCGAACCTAACCACCTCGTGAAAAACCCGGTACAAGCGTGAAGAGTAACCTAACCTAACCTAACTACCTAGCGAAAAACCCGGTACAAGCGTGAAGAGGACCTAACCTAACCACCTCGTGAAAAACCCGGTACAAGCGGGAAGATAACCTAACCTAACCTAACCACCTAGCGAAAAACCCGGTACAAGCGTGAAGATAACCTAACCTAACCTGTCATAACCTTATCTAACCTGACCTCATCTAATTTAGACTAACTTAATCAAAACTAACCTAACCTAACCTCATCTAAACTAACCTAACCTATCCTGACCTAACAATCTGACCTAATCTAATCCAACCTGACCTAATATGACGTAAAGATAACCAAACCTAACCTAACCTAATATAACTAACCCTAAACTATACAGGTACCTTGTGTGATCTAATGCCAGGTGTATAATTAATCAATGCCGTATCACTGTAATCAGTCTTGGTAACATAAATTAACATACGAAATAATAAACGACAGAATGCTAATGAGCTTTATCTATACATCGTCATTAAACCTTTATGTAAAACACGAGATCTCATTGACAAGTACGATAACTTTGTGTGTGTGTGTGTGTGTGTGTGTACATATACAACCGAGCACATAAACATTTCTAGAACGTCAGTCATTTTCCTCAAAACTAAAAAAACAAAAAAACAAAAATAAAATAAAATAATAATAATAATAAAATAAATAAAATAAAATATAATCCACAACCCGTGTCGAAACTATCGAGTGTTAGCCCCTGGTTGAGTTATCTCTCGAGGGCTGCCAAGGACCACCAACCCGCCATTACCTGATGGAGGGACAAGATAACAAGGACAACCTGAGAACCTCCTCCTATTGGACGACCTAAATCTTTTCCTGTCAATATTATTTTCTTTCTAAAATTTCGATATTAAATTGTTTAATATTTTCTCGTGAAGGACAAATTGTTGAAATATTGTTAACTTATACAATATGTGGATCAACATACAGTACGTTTACTATATACAATACGGGGTGTAAGATACAGTATGGTTAGTTATACAATAAGTGGATTAAAATACAGTATGGTTAACTTATACAATACGTGGTGTAAGATACAGAATGATTAGTTTATACAATACGTGGATTAAAATACAGTTTGGTTAACTTATACAATACGTGGTGTAAGATACAGTATGGTTAGTTTATACAATAAGTGGATTAAAATACAGTATGGTTAACTTATACAATACGTGGTGTAAGATACAGTATGGTTAGTTTATACAATAAGTGGATTAAAATACAGTATGGTTAACTTATACAATACGTGGTGTAAGATACAGTATGGTTAGTTTATACAATACGTGGATTAAAATACAGTATGGTTAACTTATACAATACGTGGTGTAAGATACAGTATGGTTACTTTATACAATACGTGGTGTGAAATACGATAAACTAACGTATATAAAAGTTGGTATGAACCGTGTGATATATATTGAACTTTTACGATAGATCTATAAGGATTGCAATATGAGGGGGCCAATTTATACAATATGCGCTATGCAATATGGAGAATGTATTACAATATGTGGTTTATTGATGCATTTATATGAATGGGCGAAATATTACCAAACATGACAAACTGTTTTAATCAACACGAGTGGAAATAAATACCTGTGTTTTCCTTCTGACGAAAATACACTAATTCCTCGCTATACCATCGTGTGTGAACTGGTGTCTGGTATTATTTTCCTGCGTCGAGATTTTTATTATTTTTATTATTATTATTACTATATTTCTGCTATAGTCAACATGTGTTATTGGATACAAGCCAAGAGCTGGTGGCGAGGTGGTGGGAATACAGGACAATGAAACCTCTATTTACCGGACTGTATGGAAATAGAAGTCCGTTATATCGAGGGTCCGTTAAATATGAAGCCTCCATCTAACTATAGAGATAAAAGTCCGTTATAGAGGGGGTCAATTAGATGTGAAACCCCTATATAATGAATTACACCGAGAGAAAAGTCCGTTATATGGAGGTTTTACGGTATATAGGTTTGTTCTTTACCGATCCCCCTATACAAGTTGCAAGTTTTTTCCCCCTCAGCCACGATACTGAATATTTCCCAATAATCCCCAGCGTCATAAGCAACAGAACGACCCGCAGCGAATGGCGGTGTTTCCTGTAGCAGTTTGTACGACAGTCCCCCCCCCCCTCCAAAAAAAAAAAAAAATATGACATCTGAAAAAAAATAATAATAAAAATACAAAATCACTTACGTTCCCTCTTGCAGCGCCACCTGGCTCCTGTCATCTCCATCACCTTACCTGCAAGGATAGAAAATAATTATAAATATTAAGGAGAAAAGGTAAATACATCCCGTAAAACATAAATTAAAGGAAATCTACAATAAAACAGTAAACATGAGAGGATGATAAGAGACGTCCATAAACTACCTCATGTGGTAAACAAAAAAATTTGTCAGACTAGAGTAGTACCTCAAACATTTCTTCGAGGATGACTACATTTGAAGTACTGCTTGATCCACTTTTGCCCACCATTTGCTGTATGGGTAGCAGGCAAAAGCAGATAAGCAGAAAATGTGTTGGCGATAAACAGAGGAGAGCAGACATTATGTTGACCGTGCCTGAGAGATGCGACTGGAGAGAGAACAGCACAGAGAAGGAAGGAAGGAAGGAAGGAAGGGAGGGAGGGAGGGAGGGAGGAAGGAAGGAAGGGAGGAGGGAGGGAGGGAGGGAGGGAGGGAGGAAGGAAGGGAGGAAGGAAGGGAGGGAGGGAGGGAGGAAGGAAGGAAGGGAGGGAGGAAAGGAGGGAGGAAGGAAGGGAGGGAGAGAGGGAGGGAGGGAGGGAGAGAAGAAGGGAGGGAGGGAGTGAGGGAGGGAGGGAGGGAGGGAGAAAGGAAGGGAGGAAGGAAGGGAGGGAGGGAGAGAGGAAGGGAGGGAGGAAGGAAGGAAGGGAGGGAGGGAGGGAGGGAGGGAGGGAGGGAGAGAGAGGGCAGGAAGGGAGGGAGGGAGGGAGGGAGGGAGGGAGGGAGGGTGGGGGGAGGGAGGGAGGACGGAAGGAATGGAGAGAGGGAGGAAGGAAGGGAGGGAGGTAAGGAGGAAGGAGGAAGGGAGGGAGGGAGAAAAGGAGGGAGGGAGGGAGGGAGGGAGGAAGGGAGGGAGGGAGGGAGGGAGGGAGGGAGGGAGGGAGGAAGGAAGGGAGGGAGGGAGGGAGGGAGGGAGGGAGGAAGGGAGGGAGGACGGAAGGAAGGGAGAGAGGGAGGAAGGAAGGTGTAATAGGCCCCTGTCTCATCAACAGAACGTATTATATAAATGGGTCAATACATCTGATATTATATTCAGATTCACCACCCTGTAACTTTCCACTGTCTATGAGTAAGACATGAGATGGACACGTGAGCGGGCAACTCACCCAAGAGGGCGAGACCCATAGCTCAGCATTTCTGTAAGCACGCACTGCCATGCCCTTAAGCTTCAGTAGCTCACCTCAACTCATAACGTAAGGACGTGACCTAACGTTTATTATACATAAACGCCGTCCCCTTCTCATTCACTCCTAGACAGTGAGACTTACGGTTGATATACACTCAGGAATTATATATACAACCTTTTATAATAAAACAAAGGAACTACCGTTTGGGTTTCGTTACTTAAAACCCAAATATAAATATGTGTGAACTGACTGGTTAATTGGACAAGCAGCCGATTCATATAGGTGGCAAGCCGTGTGTACGGATTCTTCAAACTGGTAGTCGTATCATCCGTCTGTGTTTTGTGAAAAACAAGAAACCACACAGCAGTGACGCGTTACATAATCCGAGTGTTTAAAACTATATCCCGTATTGAGACGATATTTAGTGAGCGCTCCTTATCTCTGTCACATACAAATACGTGCAGAATTCGTAATATACAAATATTACAGCCTGTTGGTACATATCCAGATTGAGCCGGTTGAGATAGACTCCACTCAGCATTCCCTAGACATTACAGTGTTGCAGTGTTGAAAAAAAAAGTTTCGTAGCCTGGACTTCAATTGGTATTTCACTAACAGCTGGGCAGCATTGTTGTGTCGTCAGCGCGAATTACGAAGTTCCGGTGTCATCATACAGATCTCCATATATACGTGGACTGTGAAGACTTGGCACACGGCAGTTTCGCCAGCGATCCATCACCGACCAGTGTGATAACCAATCATCAGCAGTTTTCTGATCGCCGGAGGAGGAACTCATCTAGTTCAAGTGGACTCGTCTCTCACCAAAGCAGAAGCGTCTTCTCGTTGCCAAGGAAACCAGCAGCAGCTCAAGCATCCTAGGAAGAGGCCCCGCCCACACTCCACCCACTCGACTCAGGACTCGTCTTGACGGATCACATTTTCTATACAGACTAACTACTCTGTATATATAGGTATTTAAATTACATAATTCTACACACATGAACACGTTCCAGAGATATCTTCACACCAATAGGTTCGTCGGATAGGATTATTTCAATGATAAAGTGTCGAATGTAAGATTAATGTATTGAAATCCTATAATTTACAGTAGTTTGTAAGTGTCTGTCTACTTATTGATAGTTTAATAATTAACTACAATTCATATTCATTTGTCTTGTAAATGAGAGGCAAGTGATCCACTTACTGTTAAGTATTCATTGACCCAAGGGGGCTAATAGATAATTTCTAAGTTTCCCATGTCTAATGTAGATGAAATCGAGCGCCTAGCGCAACTGTTTGCTGATAACCAACTCATCGATGATCAAGCCCAGACTGACATAGATTGTGAGTATGGAACACAGTTAAATGATTCGGTAGGAAGTAGTGAGAAAGTTATAGACGAATCATTTGACGTCTTAAACCGTCGTACCCTACGGTCTGGTAATCACTATAGTACCTCAACTAAGTATACTAAAGCAGTTACCCCTGTTACAGGTGATAGTGTGTCTGTTGCTAAATCAGTAACAACCTTATCAACCCAGCCTACAATGGCGTCCTCTAACCCTCACACCAGTACTACTACCACACCTAAAGCTGATAATGTTATTAATATCATGCAGTGCGGCGACTATGTTCGAAATTTCACGGGACAAGACGATTATAGGGTCGCACATTTTATTCGTGCATGTGAAGATAACATGCGCAATAGTCACATAACGACTGAGGAAGAAAAGAAAGCATATGTACGTTCCCATATAACGCAGGGTTCCTATGCAGGCAGTCGTTTAAATGCGTTTGGTTTACAAAGCCCTGACTATGAAAAGTTCAAGCGAACGCTAATTGGGATTTTTGGGGGTAGGTCACAGCTGGGCCAACTTCAGATGCCACAGATGCCTCACTCCCAGACTCCTTATGCGACACACTTAGCTTCGATTACTCCTCCCCGCCTAACATATAAACAGAAAACATCGTTACGGTGCCCACATTGTAATAAACGTGGCCACGTAATGGAAGATTGTTTTCAGCTCCGAGGTAATAGTGCTAATTTTAAGGCCACACCCGGTGCAAAGCCATTCTCAAGGTCAACCAGTGAGGGAGCCAAAGCAGCACCTCCTCCTACCCAGAAAGGGCGCAAATGGTGCGCTCTTCACAAATCGACATCTCATAGTTCACATGAGTGCGATATACTAATAAAGGCTAGGGGAGTGGACCTAAGTGAAACGGAGGTGTCGTATAGGCGCAAGGAGAAACGTCCCCAGGACAAGTCATCTGGGAAAGACCAGCGCACACCACAGCACAGAGAGGGATAGATAGTGTAATTACCACCCCTCCTCACAGCACTTCTATAGCGGCCTCATTAGTAGCGGCGCTTAGCAAAGTGGAAGTGTTGTCAGTGCCGGTGAGAGTGGATAATACCAGATTGGCTCTTGATATAGACACAGGTGCTTGTGCTAATGTATTGGCCTTGACATCATATCACGAGTTACAACGTAAATTCCCTCACCGCAAATTCAAATGGAGGCCTAGTAACGCTGAGCTCGAAGGAGTTTCAGGTACTCAGCTGAGCATCAAGGGAATGGTGACGTTACCACTCAGATTCTCAAGACGTGGTACGCCCTTCTACGCGGACTTTTATATAGTTCAGCAGTTCAATTTGCCAGCTGACGGGTTACTTGGTCTACCAACTCTTCGAAAGAACATGATAGATGTTCATCCACGTAATAATAGTGTTACGTTTAAAGGTGTTTCCTACACAGCAATGAGTCATTCTGAACCTATGCTCACCGCTAGGACGAAAGTGTTGTCTACCAATCCTATTAAGAGGAAGGCGGATCATGCGTCAGAGATATCTCTCGACCTCAACCACACACCTTCCCAGCGTGATTACAGCAGCAAGAGTTGGAAGATAGTACCTGCAATTTTGAAGAGTACTCTCCATTACCAGAATGAGGAATTCACCAACGCAACAATCCTGTGAGCTGAAGTGAACATTAGTTTCTGCAAATGATTCGTTCACTGCCCAGGGTGTGACAGGACGTGACTGCAGTTGTTGTGACTACTCATCAATCACATCCTGTCAACAAAATTCTTTCGTATGGCGTGAACAACCCCCAGTTACCAGCACCCAGCACCCACCCTAGTGATGATGACACATCCGGTCTGAGAGATGGTCTCTGCATTCTGAGGTATGGTGTTGTGGATGAAGTTGTGTGACCATTAGTGGCGGTTTGCTGTACTCAGGATTTTGTGAACATTGACCCAGTCACCGGACCTTGGAATCAGCTGTGTCTACTGTGGGACACACACACACAAGTCTACGGGATTGCGGCAGCAATTTCACATTATCAAGAAATTAAAGAAAGGATGTTATTTGTGTGATTTTCTAGATATCACAGCAATGTCGAAGTGCAACCAAATAAATTCCCAATTCGAGGTATTGTTGCGAATTGCCAACAGACTCGACTGGCCAGGATAGATCAAATAGCGCCACATGTTAAGGTGATTGATCATCCACAGGGCAAGACACGCCTTTTAGAGCTGCTTGCCAACTACAGAAATATAGTAGCCTTGCCAGGGGAAACGCTAGGTCAGACAGATTTAACCTCCCATCATATAGCGTTAAAGGAAGGAACCAACCCTATTTACGTACCAGCTTATAGACTACCTCATAGCCAGCGCGCTGTAGTGCAAGATATGGTACAGGGTATGTTAGTTGAGAATGTCATTAGACACTCAAAATCCCCCTTTAACAGCCCATTATTCCTCGTCCCGAAAAAGGATGGTGGATGGCGCCCTGTCATAGATTTCAGGCGCGTAAATGATCAAACAATCCCTGATTGGTAACCAATGCCTATCTTGAGTGACATATTGCAATCCTTAGGCAAGGATAATGCGGTATTTAGCAACTTAGATTTGCTTAGTCGGTATTGGCAAATACCACTTGTAATGAGTGATTGTCAGACCAAACCTTACAGCCCAGAATTATGCCGTATATAGCAGCAAGTACATTACAGACATCGTGGTACCACCACATTCCGGGTTGACACACCTCAGGTCGACCCATGTGACTTGACCTCGCCCGCTAATGACGTGAGTCAGGTGACCTACAGCCGCACCTAGCCAAGACACCTGGCCGGGACCACACCTGCAGCAGCTATCCAGATCAAACCAGTTTAGTGCTAATTGGTTAGAGGTCAGAAGCCGGCTGTGCCGACCCCATATAAAGGCCCTGCAGTCCCGTCCACGGGCATTACCATTACGATTGCAGTACCATTATCATCCTGGTTGCTGTCATATCTCTCCCGTTCGGGTCGTCACTCGGTTCACTAAGCAGTCACGCACGTCCCCTCCCCAGGTCGGGAGGGAGACCTCCCGACCAGACCACGGCATCGCCAGCTAAGCAGATTCTCCCATAGGAGGCAGCCCAGCCAGCACTCATTGGGCCTACGTCAGGGTACTGTACACGTGAGTCTTGTCAGAACGTCCTAGGGTGAGTTACCTACTGTGGGAAGTGTATTCATTCAGGTGTGTCCGAGAGTCAGTGTCAAGTAACGTAAAGCATGATGTGTTAGTACCCCGATATACAAGTGATATTAATGTGTTCATGTCATTGAGTGAAGTAATAAATAGTTGTATCAAAGAGGTGTTTAACAAGTTGTCCCTTTAAGAAGTGACGCTGAGTAAATAACATCCAGGCCACGCTACCAAGTTTCCTATCTTTACATTCCTACTCTCTATACTTCCTACTATATATATGTAATTCTCTTCTTGTGAGTTTTGTCTCATTATATTGGTGGCAGCGGTTACATCTTCCTCTTTGTGGCATTATATTGGTGGCAGCGAACTATGAAGTTAACCCATGCCCTCCCCCGGTAGCCATAACACCTGGCTCGTTAGTTCAAAAGTGCGTGAAAAGAAGTTCCTGCGTAGTAGGGTGAAAAGTGTCCTAGTGTGTCTCTGCTACAGCTCAAGTGAATGTCTCTCGTCGTGGTATGAAAGAATTTTTAATAGAAAAATGTTCAGTGCTTAACGTAATTTCTCAGTGTCCCCCGCGATCTGTGACATTCTCAGTAGCCCAAGTGCAGTTTGATTGTTGGTCAGTGTTAAATGTAGCCAGTGTGTTTCAGTGATGAAAGCCGTGTCTGTACTAACTGTTATAACTTAACATGTCTTTAACCTACATCCTTCCCCCTGTCCTAATCCTTACCTCAACCTTACCCTTCCGTCCCTGCCCTGCCCTGCCCTGCCCCGTCCCTGCAGCCCCGGCCTGGCCCGATCAACCACGCCTCGGCTCCTCCCCACTTCACCCGCCCCGCCACGCCTCACCTCAGCCCCGCCACGCCTCACCTCAGCCCCACCTCACCCACCTCGTGTGACCTTACCTCCTTTTGACCCGCTCCGCCTCGTTGCGTGTGACCGCGATATTGCGATGAATGCAGAGCTTCACTCAGTGTATCTTTATGCTATTATGATTTGTGATGTACTCTTTGACGCGCAGTGATGAATGATATTCAGTGTAGTGCACAGAGCTTCACTCCCCGACCCAGACTGATGAGAACATTGTCGTGACGGAAATGATAGTTGCCAAACATTGACGTAACGTATAAGGTGAACATTTTTTTTTGCGAATACACTTCCAACTAATCCATCACCCCTTTAGGATTGTTTCTCTGTCAAATGTCACACACAGTACCACCCATGGCCAGCCGGACGTCAACCACAGTACATACGAGCAGAGAAGAACCAGCATGGTGAAAGCAGCTTGATGAATGCAGCACGAAACCCACCACACACCACGCCACTTCTTTCAAGTCCTCCCTTGGTCTAGGATTAAGAAGATGTTATATTTTTCTACTAGGCAGTTAAGGAGTGTGGAATGAATCGCCACACAACGAACCCTGGTGAGCCCAGCCAGGGAGGGATTCACCACTGTGGAAGGTGTAAGACAGGACGGTCTTTGGTCTCGCCGACACTCACGTACGGAGGGCGAGCCCTGGTCCGCGGAACCTGCCTTACAAGTCATCTAAGGAGACGACAGCCCACACAGTGGACCGGCCTTCATCCCGGCCGGAGGGGGCCGACGGCAGATGAACAGAAAATCGTCTGGAATATGTTGAAAATAATGATGTTGCAGAGAAGAAATACAGATGGAGCAGAAAAATTCATCTGGAATATGAAAATGAAGATGTATAAAGAAACGCAGATGAGCAGAAAAATCGTCTGGAATATGAAAATGGAGATGTATAAAGAACGCAGATGGGACAGAAAACTCGTCTGGAATAGTATAGAAACCAGGAGGAAGTGAGAAGAAGTCAGAAGGTGTGGAGAAACGACCTACAAGGTGCGGTATGTGAAGAAGACAGAAGATGTGCTGTGTGAAGAAAAAAGGCAAAAGACGTGCTATGTGAAGAAAGAAGACAGAAGATGTGCTGTCCTGACATCACAAGAAAGTCGATGATGAAGGACCAACCGACTACAGCTGCTGAGCTGCCGCCATCCCCTATTTTTCAGATACCAGCTGGATGGAAGACGTGAACTATGCCGGACCCAACTAATGTACTGATGTTGTTGATGTATAATAAAAAGATATCAATACCCTAATATGTGAAGTAGGAACATTTTTGTGTATTTTGAAGTATTTTCTGTTGATTTTTGTTGATGTTTACTACAAAGAATGTCTTTTTTTTAGTCTCACTTGTTTCTATGAGTTCATGAAACACGATGTTGTAGCCATATTACTGACTGAGATGAATTATTATTTTGACATGGGCTGATAAGATGTAACACCTGTTGTTTTGATTTGCAAGTTGTCTCGGATACAAATCTAGATATGGAGGATTTTTTTCATTCTATGTTCACTTGCTATGTTTCCTTTTTCTCCTGGCATAGAAGCTTTGATCTTGGCGGGAGGTATAGTGAGCTTTGTCAGATCAAACTAGCGCCAGTAGAAAAACATACACTTATGAGATTTGTGATTGTAAATGTTATCGCCCCAGGGATTATCTTTGACACCACACGTGACGTTGCTGTCTATATGTGGCATCAGTCTGTGATGAAGCTTTGGTCTTGGCGGGAGGTGTAATGAGTGATTGTCAGACCAAACCTTACAGCCCAGAATTATGCCGTATATAGCAGCAAGTACATTACAGACATCGTGGTACCACCACATTCCGGGTTGACACACCTCAGGTCGACCCATGTGACTTGACCTCGCCCGCTAATGACGTGAGTCAGGTGACCTACAGCCGCACCTAGCCAAGACACCTGGCCGGGACCACACCTGCAGCAGCTATCCAGATCAAACCAGTTTAGTGCTAATTGGTTAGAGGTCAGAAGCCGGCTGTGCCGACCCCATATAAAGGCCCTGCAGTCCCGTCCACGGGCATTACCATTACGATTGCAGTACCATTATCATCCTGGTTGCTGTCATATCTCTCCCGTTCGGGTCGTCACTCGGTTCACTAAGCAGTCACGCACGTCCCCTCCCCAGGTCGGGAGGGAGACCTCCCGACCAGACCACGGCATCGCCAGCTAAGCAGATTCTCCCATAGGAGGCAGCCCAGCCAGCACTCATTGGGCCTACGTCAGGGTACTGTACACGTGAGTCTTGTCAGAACGTCCTAGGGTGAGTTACCTACTGTGGGAAGTGTATTCATTCAGGTGTGTCCGAGAGTCAGTGTCAAGTAACGTGAAACATAATGTGTTAGTGCCCCGATATACAAGTGATATTAATGTGTTCATGTCATTGAGTGAAGTAATAAATAGTTGTATCAAAGAGGTGTTTAACAAGTTGTCCCTTTAAGAAGTGATGTATGTGTATTGACTTACGAGATAGGATAAGCGTAGTGACGCTGAGTAAATAACATCCAGGCCACGCTACCAAGTTTCCTATCTTTACATTTCTACTCTCTATACTTCCTCCTACTTATGTATGTAATCTTCCTCTTTGTGGCATTATACACTCGATGAAAAATCACGAGAAATCACGGCATTTAGCACGCCTCTAGGCCACTTTGAGTTTCTACGAATGCCATTTGGTCTCAGCAATGCCCCACTAACATTTCAAAGAATGATCAACACCCTGTTTGCCGGACTAATTGGTAACACAGTCTGCTCTTATTTGGATGATCTAATAATAGTCAGTAAGGACGTCGATTCCCATCTGATAAAACTGCGTGAAGTTTTGGCCAAACTTTCCACAGCAGGCCTCAAAATAAAACTCTCAAAGTGCGAGTTTTTAAAATCCAGAATCCATTTCCTTGGTCATGTAGTCGACGGTGAGGGCATACACACAGTTAATGATAAAGTCAAAGCTGTATCTCAGTTCCCGCGTCCTACCTCAAATGATCATGTGCGTAGCTTTCTCGGATTATCTGGTTATTATCGTTCCTTTATCAAGGACTATGTAACATTAGCATCGCCCCTAACGAGGTTGCTCAAAAAAGATGCAGTGTTTATATGGGATGCTGAACACGAGGAAAGTTTTACGGCATTGAAGACAGCGCTAACCAATGCCCCGGTTCTAGCATTCCCAGACTACACTCAACCTTTCACTCTCTGTACTGACGCTTCCGGAATTGGAATCGGAGCAGTGCTCATGCAAGAGGACACGCGTGGGAAGTTTAGAGTGATAGCATTTGCAAATCGCAAACTAATCGATGCTGAAACACGTTATTCGGTGACGCATTTAGAAACGTTAGCCGTTGTGTGGGCACTTAAGAAGTTCAAAGACATTATCTTTGGCTACAAGATAACTGTTTTTACTGATCATGCGGCAGTCACCGAACTGTTCCATGGCAGAAACTTATCAGGCAGATTAGCACGCTGGTATCTGACAATTCAAGAGTTTGACCCCGAATTTAGGTATTTACCTGGGAGGGCGAATGTTGTCGCCGACGCTCTGTCAAGAAATATAGCACCAGTAATGCCTGTATCAGCATTCACTCTTTCGCAGCTGGAAGATGAGCAACGACGCGACCCATATTGGTCAGCTGTTATTTTTGCTCTCGAATCGGGCGAGGATGTTAAACTCCCCAAGTTATTTCTTCCCTTAAGTCAGTTTGAATTACGACATAACATACTCAATAGGACGAGAAAATCTCCTGAGGGTAATGTGTCTCAAATAGTCGTACCTGACACGTTGCGCAAAGCAGTAATGACATTGTTCCACGATGTCCCACAAGCAGGTCACCAAGGTCGTGATAAATGCTTAGCGGATTTACGAAAGAAGTATTTCTGGAACACTATGAAGAAAGACATAGAATTACACATAGCTAATTGTTTGGCATGTGCTCAACATAAAGGATCAACAGGATCACCTGCCCCGATTCTACAATATCCTACACCAGACCGTCCGTTTGACACAGTCGCTGTTGATGTGTTACAGCTCCCAATGAGTCATCAGGGATCAGGATACGTCTTAGTGTGTGTGGATCATTTTTCCAGGTTCGTGGTCTTGGTCCCACTAAAAAGCAAAACGGCCGAAGCAGTAGCCTATGCATTAGTGATGAATCTCATATGTCCATATACTACGCCTAAAGTTCTACTCTCTGATAATGGAACAGAGTTCAAGAATGAGCTAATAGAGCATATATGTGCACAATATGGAATTAAACAAACTTTTGTGACAGCTTATCATCCACAGGCTAATGGCCTTGTTGAAAGAACCAATCGTAAAATCCTAGAAATACTGCGTCCAATTGTTAGTGGTTTTCAATACGCATGGGAGGATTGGTTACCGCAGGTTGCAGCGTCGATAAATGGGTCAGTTAATAGCTCTACGGGCAAAACACCCTACTATATTGTCTATGGTACAGATAAACGTCTGCCTTACGACATCCTTACAGAGGCGCCATACCCGGTATATAATACGGATGATTTTGCGGCAAAACAAATTCATGTCTTTACAGAAATTCATAACCAAGTACGATCACAGCTAGCGGCGTCACGCGCCGAAATGATCATCAAACAACATAAACATGCTAAACCTATCGCACTGAACGTTGGGGACGCTGTTATGTTACAGGAACCTGAAAGGAACTCCAAACTTTCGGCGAAATTTTCTGGTCCATTCCGCATAATCTCAAAAGAAGCAGGCAACAAATTCAAAATATGGAAGCCTAATGCACAGATCGCAGATGTCGTGCACGCGGATCGTCTAAAGAAGACCCAGATAAATGTCTTACCTCCAGTTGATGATAATGTGATTGATACATCCTTACAGACTGTTCAGAAGCAAAATGTCCCAAATGACTATTGTATGAAACTACGTTCTGCGAGTAGAAGTTAACTCGTACTTTCGCGTCAGATGGAAAACGTCGACGGCCAACTACAATCAGCATTGGACATTCTTCATGGTCTCAGCACAGCTTCGATGAATTCGACAATAGTTTCATGGACGTTGTCGTTCAAGCTGTATCTCAACAGAATCGTGTTATTTCTCAAACCTTTCACGCGATTACTGCTCTAGAATCAAAGGTTAATGCAATCATAATGGAGTCTAACCAAGTTTCGAGGATTGTTACTAGGTTACAGAAAGCAATTCCGACGTTAGAATGGCTCCTTTACTTCACAGAATATTTGCATGCTGCTGAAATTTCAGTTCATAAAATTGTAACCTCTAAAAATGAACTAATAGACAGCATTGTAGATGCCGGGATAGGACGTGTGGACGCGAAGCTTGTGCCTGTGCAGACGCTTCTTGAAGCTTTAAAAATAGCCAAGTTGCAGTATCATTTAACTCCTATTTTCAATGACAATGAGGTTCACTATTATTACCCGCTGTTGGAGTCAACCCTCACGCACAATGCAATTCTGATCCACATTCCTATGCGAGGGCAACATGAGTTTAATGCATGGCATTTAGAACCCTTCCCCTGGTTTGTGAACGACACACTGTATACCCTAGATAGGCCTAAAGAACTTTTCTTAGTAGATGAAGAATATTCATTGTTATCAATAGAGGATTCTGAGGTACTGTCACGGTGTAAGTCGTCTTATCTACACCTACACGTATGTCCAGCCTACATGTTTGCATTTATTCCTGCTGCAGAGGGAATATGTGAATTGGCAGTCATACAACCAAATGTACGCACAGCGTTAGCGCAATGCAGTTATAGGCCAGTTAGTCTAAAGACTGTGTTCCACGCTCACCTTCACAATGTGCAGTATTTGTTCTTTCCAAATCTCACTACTGTAATTTTAAAATGCCAAAATGGTGTTAAGCAGCTAGTTGTGAAAGGGCATTACAAGGCTCCTGATTACTGTGAAATCACTTGTAGTACATTACGGACCTTGCCTACTCATCAGCATTTTGCGTTAAATCGAAAACTCAAGTCTGCTTTAATTCCACTTCCTATAATGAATTTCACTATCAAGGATATTCAAATAGTATCAGAGAAATAAAAAGTTTAGCTTTCTTGAACGAGACACATTTTGCTGATTTGAATAATAACTTGCCATTTTACCTGTCACGGGAATTTGCACTACCAAGTCTTACGATTCCCTCTATTCTGTTAATTCTGGCAATAATGTTCCTGTTCTGTTATTACCGGGCAGTATCATCCAAATTCAACATTGTTCATAACATACTAACCCGTACGACACAAAAGTCTAGGTCCCCTGTAGTAGAGAATACCCCTACAGTAATTTCCCCAGCTTAGTGTCTACATATCTGTTTATAACATGGTTAGGGTTGTCTAGGATGTACTGTACTCTGTGAGTTATTTAGGCCTCACGGAGCTCGGCTGGTAGGTGACCGAGCGATGTAATAGGCCCCTGTCTCATCAACAGAACGTATTATATAAATGGGTCAATACATCTGATATTATATTCAGATTCACCACCCTGTAACTTTCCACTGTCTATGAGTAAGACATGAGATGGACACGTGAGCGGGCAACTCACCCAAGAGGGCGAGACCCATAGCTCAGCATTTCTGTAAGCACGCACTGTGATGCCCTTAAGCTTCAGTAGCTCACCTCAACTCATATCGTAAGGACGTGACCTAACGTTTATTATACATAAACGCCGTCCCCTTCTCATTCACTCCTAGACAGTGAGACTTACGGTTGATATACACTCAGGAATTATATATACAACCTTTTATAATAAAACAAAGGAACTACCGTTTGGGTTTCGTTACTTAAAACCCAAATATAAATATGTGTGAACTGACTGGTTAATTGGACAAGCAGCCGATTCAAAGGGAGGGAGAGAGGGAGGGAGAGAGGGAGGAAGGGAGGAAGGAAGAGAGAGGGCAGGAAGGGAGGGAGGGAGGGAGGGAGGGAGGAAGGGAGGGAGGAAGGAAGGAAGGGAGGGAGGGATGGAGGGAGGAAGGGAGGGAGGGAGGGAGGGAGGGAGGAAGGGAGGGAGAAAGGAAGGAAGGAAGGAAGGGAGGGAGGGAGGAAGGGAGGGAGGGAGGGAGGAACGGAGGGAGGAAGGAAGGGAGTGAGGGAGGGAGGGAGGGAGGTAGGGAGGGAGGAAGGAAGGAAGGAAGGAAGGAAGGGAGGGAGGGAGGGAGGGAGGGAGGGAGGAAGGAAGGGAGGGAGGGAGGGAGGGAGGAAAGAAGGAAGGAAGGGAGGGAGGGAGGGAGGAAGGAAGGAAGGGAGGGAGGGAGGGAGGAAGGAAGGAAGGAAGGAAGGAAGAGGGACTTGTTTGTATTCTTGGACTTAACGGGGACCTGTCTGGGGTGCCTATTACGTGACGAGGATGATGTGATGGACCTGTAAAATGGAGGTCAGGGTGGAGGATGGCAGTGTCACGTGCAGGTCATGGTGGAGGATGGCAGTGTTACGTGCGGGTCATGGTGGAGGATGGCAGTGTCACGTGCGGGTCATGGTGGAGGATGGCAGTGTCCTGTGCAGGTTATGATGGAGGATGGCAGTGTCACGTGCGGGGTATGATGGAGGTTGTAGTATGAGGTATGCAGGATGACTAAGGATACCATATCATGTGCAGGTCATAGTAGAGGATGTGAGTCACGTGCAGGCTATCAGGTAGGTGGTGGTGATGGGTGTAAGTGAGGACCAAGGAACCAAAGTTTACACACGAAGGATAATACCAACAGTCAGGACCATCATTATACTATACAGTCACCATCTAACTAACACGAGAGGTAACAGCTAAACGTTACACACCTTACACAACGTGCAGATGCTGAGATGTTGCCGGTACAGTATTTAATGTAAGGTTTGTGTGTGGATGAGTAAAAGGATCCCATAAGACGTCGGCCATTCTCAGGGGTGACTCAACTAAAGCTGTGATATTTAGATGCCCTGACTGCAGTAGGAAGTTGGTCTTTATTCAGGGATTATTATTGTGTTCTGAGGCGATTTTCATACATATATTCAATTCACTTACGAAAAATCATTTTATTAGGCTAATTTGTCAGGAAATATTCACTGTAGCGCAGCACGGTCTCCAGCACAAAACAGATATAAAATAATTTATTCTCTGTTCATTGTGGAAAATAGTTTACGTTGTCCCAGGTAGAGGACGACAGCTCTCAAGCAAGTAAATTATGTTGTATTATCTTTTGATATGAAGTTACAGTAGCTGAGGTACCAGATGCTTCACTCTGAGGAAGTTAGCTTGTTGTAGATGACATTCGATAAAAGAATTGTCATCAACCGAAGCGTTCAACTTAAGAGTCATATTACAGGTCGCTCCCCGCCCCAGATATCGTTTAATAAACAAATACTGTTGAAGCTGTAGTGTGGTAAATACAAGAGATAATGACACACTCCATACAACTTGTCAACACTGGGTGCTATATATGGTGTGCAACAAGGGGGTGTTACCATCACTGGCGTCCTACAGTTCAGCAGAGCATCATGTGCTCCACCCAGCGGCCATGACGTCTCTCCCTGGGCCCGCTGAACACAAGCCAGGATGGTGTTGATACCCACACTGACCACATCAACATTGGACGTTTGCTTTCAGTTAGTTTGGATCACATGGTTTAAGATCATTGTATAATTTAGAGATAACCAGGGCAGTATTCTGCTTGTACGACCTGAAGTAAAGGTGCTGTTTGAGGTCTTCCTCCTCCAAACAGTACTGGCCGAGGATTTCATCGTGACCTATGAAATAACAGAGAGCAGCGTCACATGAGATTTAAGAGATCACAATTGGACGATTCATTCTCCTGATCTAATCCCCTATTATTCTCCTTCGAGGTATCCCAGGCAGAAGGTCTAGATCCAGCAAAGCAACATCACGTAACTTACATGTATAGATGTCTCTGTATGTTTCCTCCACGAGATATTCGGAGAAAGAGAGTCATGGAGGATGAGGTCGGAAGAATAAGACGGTCAGTTGTGCAGAGTGAAATCCGACTATAATCAGATTACGGAATTTGTCCTGGGTCCATTGTAGGACACAGCTGGTGGAATGGCATCATCATCCTGCTGAAACCATCTGTGCTGCCATTGACAACACAGCTGCCGATTTGAGAACACATACATCCATATATCAACGAGGTTAAGTAATCCGATCAATTAGACTTTTAAAACGTTTATCATGATTCTTTACCAAATCTTGAAAGTAAGAGAAAAAAATACCCCGAGCGTCGTTGGTGGTGGTGGTGGTGGCTTCAGGATAATGGATTCCATGAACAATGTATAGACCAGGCGGGACTGCTAAGAGATCCGTTGAAAGCGGTTGAGAGTCGCTCGTGAATTCAGTGGTGATGGATGATTTCGCTTACCACTACGACCATCCCTTTGTGGGCTCCCGTGTGTGTGTGTGTATCTGTGTTTTAGTGTGTTTGAGTGTGTGTACAGTATATATATATATATATATATATATATATATATATATATATATATATATATATATATATATATATATATATATATATATATATATATATATATTGATAAAATCACACGGGAAAAGGGAACAACGGAGCACCTTAGCTTTCATTTTTATTGAAGACATCTTCAGAGGCAACTGGATTACATGGACAGAGAGAGGCTTAATGACGTAGAGCGAGGGGCGACCTGATAGAGGTGTATAAGTGGAAGGCAGGGCTAAACAAAGGAGACATTACAAAGGTACTCAAACTGTCCAACCAGGAGCGAACTCGTAACAATGGTTTTAAATTAGACAAATTTAGATTTAGTCGGGAAATAGGTAAACACTGGTTTGGAAACAGAGTAGTGGATGAATGGAACAAGTTACCAAATATCATCATTAATTCGAATACGCTGAATAGCTTCAAACATAGGTTGGATGCTTATATGAGCAATAGGCGTTGGGTGTAAACGGGACTGCCGAGTATGGGCCAAGAGGCCCGCTGCAGTTTCCTCCATTCTTATGTTATTATGTTCTTATGTAATACCTGACCATTGTGGACTTGATCTTACCCTCCTCTGTACCTTGTTTTGTACTTCTCCTTAGTCTGTACTCACCCCTGAAGATGTGAATAACACGAAAGCGTTTGGGAACTTCGTGTTTTCTTCTTTCCTTGTGGTTATCAGCATATACCTGGATCACGCGCACCCACAGTGATTTACTTGCACACACACACACACACACACGTATTTGTGAACCAGTTTCTTCCTATCTCCCTCCTAAACCTAAACTTATCCAACTTGAATCCGTTGCTCCGAGTCCTATCCTGCTCGGATATTATAAGAACTTTATCTATATCCCCTTTATTGATTCCTTTCACCCACTTAAATACTTCTATCATATCTCCCCACACTCTTCGTCTTTCTAGGGAATGCGAGTTAAGTTTCTTTAACCTATCCTGATATGGAAGGTTTCTAAGTCCCGGAATCATTTTTGTCATTCTTCGCTGCACCGACTCCAGTGAATTTATATCCATTCTATAATAGGGGCACCAGAACTGAACCGCATAATCGAGGTGCGGCCTGACTAGCGCAAGATATAGTTGCAATAAGACCTCTGCACTCTTGTTGCTTACACTTCTAGATATAAAAGCCAATACTCTGTTTCCCTTATTTCGAACATTAACGCACTGTTTTCTTGGCCGTAGGTCCTGGCTTACAAGTACCCCTAGGTCTCTTTCACAAGTCGACTTCTCTAGGTTGATGTTGTTAAGGCTGTACACATTATAAGTATTTGTTCTTCCAATATTAAGTACGCTGCACTTGCTGGTGTTGAATTTCATTTGCCATTTTTCAGACCACCCCTGCAGTTTATTTTGATCCTCCTGTAATGCATTTGCATCCTGCCCTGAATTAATTTGCCTCCCTATTTTGGTGTCATCCGCAAACTTGCTTATGTCACTGCTGATCCCAGTATCTAGATCGTTATGTAGATTATGAACAAGAGTGGGCCTAGTACTGACCCCTGGGGAATCCCTTTGGTTACACGGCCCCACTCAGATTTAACACCATCTACTCTGACCCTCTGCGTTCTATCGGTGAGCCATGATTTTATCCAATTTAAAGCTTTCCCCTCGATACCATGTGCCTTATTTTTTCTCAGAAGCCTCTGATGCGGTACTCTGTCAAATGCTTTGCTTAAGTCTAAGTAAATAACATCGTAATTTTCGTCATTATCTACTACCTCGAAGACTTTCCTAAAAAACGTTAGCAGATTTATTAGACAAGATTTTCCCTTTGTAAACCCATGTTGAGAGTCGTAGATTAATTTGCTTTTCCCTACATGTGATCGGATGCTATCTGCTATAATTGATTCAAGAAATTTCCCCACTACTGACGTCAAACTGATCGGCCGGTAATTTGACGCTGATGCTCTGTCTCCCTTTTTGAATATGGGAACTACATTTGCCTGTTTCCACAAGTCTGGCACAACTCCAGTGTCTAATGATTTTGTAAATAAGTTACGAGGGGTCCGCTAATCTGTTCCCTACTCTCTTTCAAGACTGGAGGGAAAATTTCATCCGGCCCTGGGGATTTTTTTTTTTTTTAGTTTATTTATCTTCTTAAGAACATCCTCTTTTCTGATAGTGATATTCTTTAATTTCTCTTCTTCCTTACCCTTAAATATCAGTTCCACCTCTGGAATTTCATCGCAAATTTCTTCTGTGAAAACTGATAAGAAGTAGCTGTTCAATGCTTTGCTTATTTCTTCACTGCCATTTATCACTTCTCCCCTCCCTGACTTTAAAGGCCCAACTTTGTCCTTGACCTTTGTCCTATATACCTGGATAAATCCCTTGGGATTCGCCTTGGATTCTCTTGCTATTTTGATTTCATAGTCTCTCTTTGCTTTCCTTACATTTTTCTTAACATTCCTAGATAGTTATTATACCTATTTCTGAGCTGCTCCTCCCCTCCCTTTAATTTCTTACAAATTCCTTTCTTTATTCCTATGTCATGTTTAAGTTTTCTGGTCATCCAGCTTGGCTCATTCTTATTTGACCTAATTTTTCTGTATGGTATATTTGGTTCTTGTGCTTTATGTAGTATACTAGTGAACATATTATAGCCATGATCAATTGTTGTGTCATCTATGACCTCACCCCTTCCTACTGGGGACTGACGTGACTGTTCCCAGGTGACCTCACCTAGGTACCTTCTTAACCCCTGATAATCCGCCAACCGAAAGTTTGGGACTCTGACCATATTGTCATTTTTTTTCTTTTTCCAATTTAGGGTGAACCTGATTTCTCTGTGATCACTGTTACCTAGTTCTTCCCCTACTGTGATATCTCTGATAATATTTTCTTTATTTGTTAATACTAGGTCTAATATATTGTCACCTCTAGTAGGTTCTGTAATTAGTTGTTTCAAAAAATTGTCCTGTACTGCGTCTAGGAAGTCTTCAGATTCATAGTCACCTACAATGTTGTCCCAGTCAATATTTCTGAAGTTGAAATCCCCCATAATGCATAGGTTGTTATATTTTGCTGCCCTACACTTTTCCTGCCATATGGGCTGAGCTGCTTCTTTGCCAAGACTTGGGGGCCTATAAATCACTCCCATAATTAGTTTTTCTCTTCCTTCCCTGATTTCTACCCACACAGACTCGGTTCCTATTTCACCCTTTATTGAATTATTAATACAACATTTTAATGTATCCTTGACGAAGAGTGCCATTATAGACATATTCAGCCACTCGTCTACTTATTCTTGGGTTAAAATAGATTTAATTTCATTTATATTGATGCATATAATTACCCCCCCCCCCCCCCCACTCACTGCCCCCACTCAATGACCCCACCCTTCACTCCCTTCTCCTATCCCAGGCCATCTTAGGCCACTATAAGATGTAGGTCAGGTGAATACTAGTGTGTGTGTGTGTGTGTTTGTTTGTTTTGACTGTGAGAGTTAAAAAACGGATCCCAACACATCGAGTGACATAACCCGAAGTCATTTCTCGTTATAATATGTTAAGGCCGAGAGAAATTGAGTTGATTGTTTCACCATAGGAAAAGTATCTGAGGTTGTTGAGTCTTCTTGATTGAATGTGTGTAAATACCCAGGTAAGAATGTTATTGTTAAAGGTTATTTCTTATGTTACCTGTGATTTCGACTATGGATGATCTTGTTCAGTCGGTGATTTGTTGTAGTTATTGTGTTTTGGGTTATTTTTGGTATGATTAAAGTGATTTGTTGTGATTGAATGATATTTGATCAGTTTTTATGCATGGAAATATTGTTTAATTTTGCTTTGGTTTCGGTTGCAGTGTGTAATGTCACATTGCAAGTGTCGTTCCTTGGGGTTATATTGGTCAATCAGTTAAGTATTGTGAGGGAAAAAGGTATTAATTTGCATACATCGAAGTGTCTTAGCTTTAGTGTTTATTCAAGGTGTAATGAGTAAATTTAGCCAAGAACTTTTAAATTATTAGGGAATACATTTGGCCAAGATTTCTACAGTAATTTATAAGACAATACATTTGGCCAAGAACTCCTTATATGAATATATTTAACCAAGAATTATACACATATAAAAGAATATATTTACCAAGCAAGATTTAATTAAGAAAATTTTTAGAAGAAATCGAAATTTATAATTAAACACTACACAAGTATACAGTATACAGTACAGTAGGTAATGATCTTCCTGTTGGTGGAGTACAGGTGTAGAGAAACAGTCAGTCAGTCTTGGTGTAGAGAAACAGTCAGTCAGTCTTGGTGTAGAGAAACAGTCAGTCACAGTCAGTCTTGATGTAGAGAAACAGTCACACTCAGTCAGTCAGAGATGGAAAACAGATGACTGGTCGACTGTACATTTAGTAGAATCGACCAGTTAGCTGTGGTTGACTGAAACAGACTGTTGAGGATATAGATGGAATCCTTAGCTGTGGCACATTTAGACTGTTAACTGTTGTGGCATTAGCTTAAGAATACAGTTGTTGATGCTGTAGCTGTAGTGTTGTAGGGATTTCAGTAGCACTTAAATTATCTTCTTGATTATAATTTTTTGTAGATTCATAAGCCAGTCCAGTCCAGTCCAGTCCAGTCCAGTCTGTTTGATATTTATGTTGGAAAATGGCGGCTGTGAATGTAAACAAATCAATATACTGAGAATGTCTTGTAATGAATGTTAAAGACAAACTATTTAAATGTGACGACGTATTTTATTAACTAGGAAATAATTCTACATAGAATAGATTTTGAAAAGTAACTGAGTTTCCCATTGGTTTATTTCTTATTGAGGAAATTATTATTACAGATTAATTATCAGACATAGCTCTAAAACGTAACTAATCCAACGTAACTAATCCAACGTAACTAATCCAACGTAACCTAATCCAACCTAAACTAACCCATTTTATCAACTTTCATATTTTTTTTGGTCTGTTACTGGTGGAGGTTAAACCCTGGAGGAATATAATATAATGTGCGTATTAATTATATTCGCAGTTGTATGAGAGAGAGAGAGAGAGAGAGAGTATCTAACCCCCGCCATCTTGTGAACGGGACAACATATAGAAATTAATTTTGATGAAACTCGTTAAGTGAACCAGCTCTAGGGCGCGCGAGTTCGATATAATCATTATTTTCCCTCCATATTTTGGGGAGTTATGGGCCATTCTGTCCCTACGGCACCGGGGACACCCCTACACGCTCACTGTCAACGTAGGGGCATTTTTTCTGATGCACGTAAATAGTGGTCTTATTCTCAGGTGTTTTATCATTAGTTACTTACCTGAGTTTTTTATGATTTGGTAATATTTTGCGTGATATTAAAATTGTAATATTAGTCTTAAGTATTACGTATTTAAATAAGATAGTGATATTAAAATTATTTATGTTTTGGTAGGATATATAAATTTCTATTAGGTTTTGTTCAGTTTATCTAACGTGCCTTAGATAAACGGTAATGTTATGTATACTACGTTATTATAGGCAGTATATGTTGTTATGAGTGTGTGTGTGAGAGTGAAACTTGAGTGTCATCCTAGATATGTATATGAGGTGGATGACTGGATGAATAAGTGGATGACAGAACATGTGGGTGACAGTAAACGTGGATGACATAAAGTGTATGGGTGAGTAAAGATAACAGAGTATGTGGATGACAATAAGTGTATGGCTGATTAAATGGATGACAGTACAGTATGTGGATGTTAGAGAATATGGATGATAAAGAGTGTGGATGACAAAATATGAATGACAAAGTATGGCTGACAGAGAGTGTGGGTTGACAGAGCATGTGGATGTCGGCAAGGTTATGACAAAGGAAACGGATGACAGAACAAGTAAATACCAAGAAAACTACTGAATCACATCATATTGTTTTTCTTAATAACCACTAAAGGATGTCAGGGCGTGATTTATATTTTGTTTACATGATAATTGACTGAATTCACTGAAGCGTCATCTGTCAGTCAACTCTATAAACCTTTATCAGTTAATTCATTATTTATATTTAATGTCTCAGAAAATAAGATCTTGTATAATATTTAAGAGGTTGTTATATTAACTGACATATTACCAATACTTATTTCATTATTGTATTATACAGAGGAATATTACCAAATCATCATTATTTTTGGATATATTTATTTTCTTTGTCATTACAGGTGAGTAAATATCTCGCTATAATGTTACGCAGAAAATTAAAACCAAAATTCCTTTTAACTTTTACTAATCTTTACTCAACAAAGGTAATGGTGTTAGCTTAAGGTAACCTATAATGACTTTTTAAGATCAAATATAATTATTAGGATTACTTAGGCCTAATTGACTAAATCTAATAAAATGGAAACTAAGGAAAGAAAATTGGGTCTAATTAAAATTATCTTTATCCCAATTAAACCTAACCTAACCAACCTTCCGTTAACTAACCTAACCTCACCTTACCTCCTTACCTCACCTTACCTCCCTACCTCCTTACCTCACCTTACCTCCTTCCCTCACCTCACCTCCTCACCTCACCTTCTTACCTCACCTCACCTCACCTCCTTACCACGCCTCACCTCCTCACCTTACCTCACCTCCTTACCTTACCTCCTTACCTCACCTCACCTCCTTACCACGCCTCACCTCCTTACCACGCCTCACCTCCTTACCTCACTTCACCTCCTTACCACGCCTCACCTCCTTACCACGCCTCACCTCCTTACCTTACCTCACCTCCTTACCTCACCTCACCTCCTTACCTCGCCTCACCTCCTTACCACGCCTCACCTCCTTACCTTACCTCACCTCCTTACCTCACCTCACCTTAATCGTCCCATTTACACCTATTACACGTTCATCAGATCACTCACACGAGAGACGCATTTTACCTGTTTATTTACCATACAAATGAACGAATTATTTTTGCAATAATTCTAGAGGAAATAATTACAATTTCCCTCAGGTAATACAGGTTGGGGACAATGTGTTCAGGCCTGAGTTTGTTCATCGTATTCCAGAAATGAACACCTTTGAACAATTACCACCTGGTGTATTAGATAATGAATTAGGGCTTATGGATACACCTAGATGATAATTCTTTTGGTGAGTAATAAATTATTAATAAAATAATTATAATGTCAATACTAAAAGAGGTATTGTAAGTTATTTGTTTTATTTACAGAAAAAAAAGATTGATGTATAATCTGGGTAATTATTTTAACGTATAACATCAATGAGTCAATTTACTTAAAAAAATCCAAATCAGAATTCTTAAAAATTTTAATTCGGTAAAATGTTGAAAATAAAATCGTACCATGATTGTCTTAAGTAGAAAAATATTAATAATCTTCCATTAATTAATTTATTATTATTATCTTACCTAAACATTACCGAAAGATTTTATTGGTGTTCATTTTACTTACTAAAACCATTCGAGGAAATTTGCATGATAATTATCTAAAAAAAGTAAAGTAAAGCCTTACCGAATTAGTTTTCTCTTGATTAATGTGAAATAATTACTAACCTAACCTAACCTAACCTTAAACCCTTTGAAATAAGTGACCTTTGAATTGGGAATATGTAAACGGATAAATTAACGTAATCTGATGTCCATTGCTATATTGTTAAAAGATATTTATTTCCCTATATATTTCCCTCACAAACACTGAAATTTCCCCACAGGTAACACAGGCAACACAGGTATATGTTGCGGAGTGTGTGTGAGTGTTGTTCAGTCGTATATCAGGAGTATTCAATCACCAACCTCTTGCTCTATTAAATAAATGTTGTGTTGGCGATAACTTAAGGGTCATGTATACCCAGATTTATTATGTATATGTATGATCTATACTGTATATACCCAGATTATGTAATACTGTATATATGATCTATGTATACCTAGATAGTAATGTATATGTATAATAGTTATGGATACTAAAACAATTGAAGTAGTAATTTTTTTGGTATGCGAGAAATAGACTTGACACTCAGAAGACACTCACTTCCTAAACAAGCACTTGAGTCTAAAGCACTTGAGTCCACCAACTACACACTTTTCCTCTTCTAATATCTGGTAATCACTTCAGTAGAATAAGTTGCTAATGGTCTAAAACAAGAGAATATGTTTTCAGAATATTCGTCTTCCATTTCTGTTCTACCCAGAGGAATATTACACTGGTCAACAAAGTTTTTGTTGCATTGCTATAAACACTTGATTCTACCTAATTTGGGTGTGCTGATCTCATATCTGAAGTTAGTTTCTTTCTGTAAGCTCTAGTTTTTTTGCAATCAAGGTATTTTGAAATTTCAAAATTTCGTCTTCGTCTTATTGACCTCGTCGTCTATCTTGAAAAATATGTCATTAAACTGTCATTAAATTAGCTGGGTAATAAACAATAAAATATTACATATTCTAAATTTATTCAACAACACAATTTGAAACATGTTCCATCTAAAACAAAGGTTGAAATTTGTATAAAACTCATTGTTAGGTAAGAAATTTGTTACTATGAGGAGACAAAGCCCAATCACATTTTAGCCAGGTAGGAATTTGCGCTTGAAGCTCTTGCGTTTGTGAAATGTCTCAGGGCACTCTCGTTTAATGCTCCAGCAGTAGTCTGCCATCATATGTTTGTCCCATCTCCCTTGGTAGCGGTCTTCCATGGTCTTGAGATCCTGATGAAACCGCTCGCCTTGCTCGTCACTTACTGCCCCTAGGTTCTCAGGGAATCTATCAAGATGACTATATAGGAAATGGAGTTTGACACTCATATTGCATCCAAGGTCATGAAAGGCTGACAACATGGTTGCTACAAGGGTTTCATAGTTGTCAGCCTTTTTATTACCAAGAAAGTTTTCCATTACCGCCACAAATGAAAGCCATGCACCCCTTTCCTTGTCGTCCATCTTTCTGACAAAGTCTTGATCACGTACAAGTGCACGAATTTGTGGTCCATCAAACACACCTGCCTTTATCTTCTCAAATGACAAAGCAGGGTGAGCAGAGACTATGTGTTGGAAGCATTCACCATCAGTATTTAATGCTCTGACAAACTGTTTCATCAGGCCCAGCTTGATATGGAGAGGAGGAAATATGATCTTTTCTCGACTGACGATTGGATCATTGACAATGTTTGGCATACCAGCTTCCAGAGTCTCACGTAAGGGCCACTCCTTCAGGTTCCAATGCCTGTCTCTAGCTCGGCTGTCCCACATGCAAAGAAAGCAGGGATACTTTGTAAATCCTCTTTGTTGGCCAAGAAGGAAGTTCACCATTTTGAGGTCAACACAAATTGTCCAGTTGTGCTCATGGTATTTTAGCAGGTGAATCACAGTTTTAATGTCATTATACTCCTCTCGTAAGCACACAGAATGACCCACTGGAACAGCTGCATAGACATTACCATTATGTAGTAGCACACACTTCAGGCTACGCTTACAACTATCTAGAAATAATCGCCAGTCATTTGGACTATACAATGGAATCCCTAATTCCTGGAGAAGACCCGGGATATTATGACAGTAAACAAACTTATTCTCCTCTGTAAAGAATGGCACAAAATCCTGTTCCCGCTTTCTGAAGTCTGAAACTTTTGTGGTCTGGTTCAGTAGAGCCTTTTCTTGCAACCTAGAAGCTAGAACTTCTGCTGCATTTTTGGAGAGACCCAAATCACGCACAAGGTCATTCAGCTCTGGCTGACTAAACTTCTGAGGGGTTGATGACTCTGGTGTACCATCAGAAGAATCGTCGGAATCTGCAAGTATTTCTTGAGTTTCATGTTCACTCTCTTGGTCTTTGTCGCTTCCCTCCTCTTCAGCTGGAGACAACCCATTAAAAACTGGAACTGGTAGCTCATCAGAGTGCAAAGTAGGTCGAATTGCTGAAGGGATACTAGGATACGATATTTTATGTCTGTTTTTCTTGCCAACACCCTTCGTATTGATCAGACAAAAATAGCAGTCAGTTGTGTGGTCCTTCGGTTCTCGCCAGGTCATGGGAATTCCGAACGGTAAGCCCTTACGTTTTCCTTTTGTCCAGTCACGCAGCATTTCTTCGCAGTTATGACACACAGCATGTGGAGCCCATTTTTTGTCTTGGTCGCCAAGAGTAAATCCGAAGTACGCTTTATAGCCGCGCCTCACAAACGATGTTATATTGCGCCTCTGACGAATAAGCGTGAAGTATCCACACATATAACAGAAGGCATCAGGTTTGTTCACACATTGATTTCTCTTTGTAGCCATGACCAAATCTGAAAGAAAAAACAGACAAAATTATATCTCCCTATTGATACCATAATCGTGTAATTAATTAATTTGACCGCAAACGGCTAGAATGTAAAACCTCAAATTGGATGAAAACTGGAGCATGCAGAACAAAACTGGTTTCAAATATGAAATCAGCAGATCAAAAATGGTAAGAAACAGTAAAGAAATCTCATGCAACTGGGAATTATAAAAAATTTGTTGTCCTGTGTTATCAATGTATCGGTAATACTCTTATGTGGTATTACAAGTCGGGGATATTTGTTTTTTTTTTTTTATCTTTTCGAAAATATAGATAAAAATGATCTTTTAATTCAATTGGGTATTTATCTCGATTCATATATTCTGTATTTTAACGTGATTCATATTCGGGTTTTTCATAATATTAAATAAAATTGGAAATATAACTTTACCAATATTGATAAACTAGTAAGTATTCACAGGCAATGATAATTTATTCCAGTGAAACCAAGTTTGTTAACCTAACCTAACCTGACCTGACCTGACCTCACCTCACCTAAACCAGAGTGACCGTCGGGCTGCCAGGAACAACTAAGTAAATATGATGTATTGTGGTTGCTTCCTTATTACATTATATTTCTACAATGTTCAATTTTACAGTCATTTCCTCTTAAAAATTTCATACTCTTCTCATTGTATTAGTAAAGATTTGGGACCATGTGTTCACCTCCTGGGATAATTCACTCTACTTCACTCGCCTTCATTAATGCAGTTTGGGACGATGTCTTCAATATTGTGTTATAATCTATCCAATCATCACCTGAATTATTTACCTGTTAATCTTCAGTATCAGTGAGAATTATAAGACTTGTAAAATAATTATGTTTTTTCACTTAATATTTCTTTCAATATTAAGTAATGTTATTTTATCAAAGACCAGGTGGAAGTTTTATGGGTTTGTTGTTTATTTATTCCCTTTACTAAAACAAGTCATTATGTTTTTTTTTACACTGATGTAAGAAAAGTAAATTTATTAATTTCTTTTAACCTAACTATTTATTTCCTAGCTAAGGTGATATAATTGCCAGGTTTACGTAAAATGAATATCAGTTCGTAAATAAAATTAAACTCAATGGGGAAGTTAATTTAATACAACTGATTCACCAATGATCCTAAGTTTAATCTAATTGAACATAATCTAACATGACCTAACATAACATAACATAACGTAACCTAACGTAACCGAACGTGTCCCGGCAGTTAGTGGACCGTATTGCTTGAGGCGTTATTTTTTGGAATATATTTCTCCGATTGAACTGAAATTTTATGCAAGTGACAGGTAGACACAGGTAACATAGGTAGACATAGGCAGTGACAGGTAACGGGTAGACACAGCTAAACACAGGTAGACACAGGTAACAGAGCAAGACAAAGGTAGACATAGGTAGTCATAGGTAACACAGCTAGACACAGTTAGACATGGGTAACACAGATAGACATAGGTACATAGGTAACACAGCCAGACGCAGGTAGACATAGGTAACACAGCTAGACGCAGGTAGACATAGGTAACACAGCTAGACGCAGGTAGACATAGGTAACACAGGTAGACATAGGAGACGCAGGTAGACACAGGTAGACATAGGAGACGCAGGTAGACACAGGTAGACATAGGAGACGCAGGTAGACACAGGTAGACATAGGAGACGCAGGTAGACACAGGTAGACGCAGGTAGACATAGGTAACACAGGTAGACATAGGAGACGCAGGTAGACACAGGTAGACGCAGGTAGACACTGTACTGAGATAACTAGCCCTAACACACCCTAACCCTACTGTACTGACATTACTAGCTATGACATCTCCTATCCTTCCTATTTTAGACCATCACTAGCACCTTATATACTTCCTGTGGTGAGATTTACTAGACCTAACCCCTCCTATCCCTCGTGTCCTAGAACATCTATCCCTACCACACGCTGCCACATACTCAATACACCTGTCTGTCTCCCGTGATAGCCGACCCGAAGCTCTTTCCGGTGATGGATAAATATTTCCAGATACACTCGTTAACATGTTAGAGTGGGTGGTTGAGGGGGGGGGGGGGTTGTATCTTTCTTCCTTACCCTTCCTTCCTTCCTTCCTTCCTTTCGTCCGTCAGTCCAGTGGCTACCCTCGCTATATTAGACGTTGACTCAAGAACTATTGTGGGTAGGTTTTACACACACACACACACACACACACACACAATAAGTCATCCACGCACAACCTCTTGCAGTGAGTCATCTACACACACCCTCTTACAATAAGTCATCCACGCACAACCTCTTGTAGTGAGTCATCCACACACACCCTCTTACAATAAGTCATTCAAGCACAACCTCTTGTAGTGAGTCATCCACACACAACCTCTTACAATAAGGCATTCACACACAACCTCTTGTAGTGAGTCATCCACACACAACCTCTTGTAGTGAATCATCCACACACACACAACCTCTTGTAGTGAGTCATCCACACACAACCTCTTGTAGTGAGTCATCCACACAGAACCTCTTGTAGTGAGTCATCCACACACGCCCTCCTGTAGTGAGTCATCCACACACAACCTCTTGTAGTGAGTCATCCACACACAACCTCTTGTAGTGAGTCATCCACACACGACCTCTTGTAGTGATTCATCCACACACACAACCTCTTGTAGTGAGTCATCCACACACGACCTCTTGTAGTGAGTCATCCACACACAACCTCTTGTAGTGAGTCATCCACACACAACCTCTTGTAGCGAATCATCCACACACAACCTCTTGTAGTGAGTCATCCACACACACGACCTCTTACAATAAGTCAATCACACACAACCTCTTGTAGTGAGTCATCCACACAGAACCTCTTGTAGTGAAACATCCACACACACAACCTCTTGTAGTGAGTCATCCACACACAACCTCTTGTAGTGAGTCATCCACACACGACCTCTTGTAGTGATTCATCCACACACACAACCTCTTGTAGTGAGTCATCCACACACAACCTCTTGTAGTGAGTCATCCACACACAACCTCTTGTAGTGATTCATCCACACACACAACCTCTTGTAGTGAGTCATCCACACACGACCTCTTGTAGTGAATCATCCACACACACAACCTCTTGTAGTGAGTCATCCACACATAACCTCTTGTAGTGAGTCATCCACACAGAACCTCTTGTAGTGAGTCATCCACACACAACCTCTTGTAGTGAGTCATCCACACACAACCTCTTGTAGTGAATCATCCACACACAACCTCTTGTAGTGAGTCATCCACACACAACCTCTTGTAGTGAGTCATCCACACACAACCTCTTGTAGTGAATCATCCACACACACAACCTCTTACAATAAGTCATCCACGCACAACCTCTTGTAGTGAGTAATCCACACACAACCTCTTGCAGTGAGTCATCCGCACACGACCTCTTGTAGTGATTCATCCACATACACAACCTCTTACAATAAGTCATCCACACACAATCTCTTGTAGCGAGTCATCCACACACAACCTCTTGTAGTGATTCATCCACATACACAACCTCTTACAATAAGTCATCCACACACAACCTCTTGTAGTGAGTCATCCACACACGACCTCTTGTAGTGAGTCATCCACACACACGACCTCTTGTAGTGAGTCATCCACACACACGACCTCTTGTAGTGAGTCATCCACACACAACCTCTTGTAGCGAGTCATCCACACACAACCTCTTACAATAAGTCATCCACACACGACCTCGTGTAGTGAGTCATCCACACACGACCTCTTGTAGTGAGTCATCCACACACACGACTTCTTGTAGTGAGTCATCCACACAGAACCTCTTGTAGTGAGTCATCCACACACAACCTCTTGTAGTGAGTCATCCACACACAACCTCTTGTAGTGAATCATCCACACACAACTTCTTGTAGTGAGTCATCCACACACAACCTCTTGTAGCGAATCATCCACACACAACCTCTTGTAGTGAGTCATCCACACACAACCTCTTGTAGTGAATCATCCACACACAACCTCTTGTAGTGAATCATCCACACACAACCTCTTGTAGTGAGTCATCCACACACAACCTCTTGCAGTGAGTTATCCACACACAACCTCTTACAATAAGTCATCCACGCACAACCTCTTGTAGTGAGTCATCCACACACAACCTCTTGCAGTGAGTCATCCACACACGACCTCTTGTAGTGATTCATCCACATACACAACCCCTCACAATAAGTCATCCACACACACAACCTCTTGTAGCGAGTCATCCACACACAACCTCTTACAATAAGTCATCCACACACAACCTCTTGTAGTGAGTCATCCACACACGACCTCTTGTAGTGAGTCATCCACACACACGACCTCTTGTAGTGAGTCAGCCACACACACGACCTCTTGTAGTGAGTCATCCACACACAACCTCTTGTAGCGAGTCATCCACACACAACCTCTTACAATAAGTCATCCACACACGACCTCGTGTAGTGAGTCATCCACAGACGACCTCTTGTAGTGAGTCATCCACACACACAACCTCTTGTAGGGATTCATCCACACACAACCTCTTGTAGCGAGTCATCCACACACAACCTCTTACAATAAGTCATCCACACACAGCCTATTGTAGTGAGTCATCCACACACACGACCTCTTACAATAAGTCATCCACACACAACATCTTGTAGCGAGTCATCCACACATAACCTCTTGTAGTGAGTCATCCACACACAACCTCTTGTAGTAAGTCATCCACACACGACCTCTTGTAGTGAGTCATCCACACACAACCTCTTGTAGAGAGTCATCCATACACAACCTCTTGTAGTGAGTCATCCACACACACGACCTCTTGTAGTGAGTCATCCACACACACGACCTCTTGTAGTGAGTCATCCACACACAACCTCTTGTAGCGAGTCATCCACACACAACCTCTTACAATAAGTCATTCACACACGACCTCGTGTAGTGAGTCATCCACACACGACCTCTTGTAGTGAGTCATCCACACACACGACCTCTTGTAGTGAGTCATCCACACAGAACCTCTTGTAGTGAGTCATCCACACACAACCTCTTGTAGTGAGTCATCCACACACAACCTCTTGTAGTGAGTCATCCACACACAACCTCTTGTAGTGAGTCATCCACACACACGACCTCTTGTAGTGAGTCATCCACACACAACCTCTTACAATGAGTCATCCACACACACGACCTCTTACAATGAGTCATCCACACACAACCTCTTGTAGTGAGTCATCCACACACACGACCTCTTGTAGTGAGTCATCCACACACACGTCCTCTTGTAGTGAGTCATCCACACACAACCTATTGTAGCGAGTCATCCACACACACAACCTCTTGTAGTGAGTCATCCACGCACAACCTCTTGTAGCGAGTCATCCACACACACAACCTCTTGTAGTGAGTCATCCACACACAACCTCTTGTAGCGAGTCATCCACACACAGCCCATTGTAGCGAGTCATCCACACACACAACCTCTTGTAATGAGTCATCCACACACGACCTCTTGTAGTGAGTCATCCACACACAACCTCTTGTAGTCAGTCATCCACACACAACCTCTTGTAGCGAGTCATCCACACACAACCTCTTACAATAAGTCATCCACACACAGCCTATTGTAGTGAGTCATCCACACACACGACCTCTTACAATAAGTCATCCACACACAACCTCTTGTAGTGAGTCATCCACACACACAACCTCTTGTAGTGAGTCATCCACACACAACCTCTTGTAGCGAGTCATCCACACACACAACCTCTTGTAGTGAGTCATCCACACACAACCTCTTGTAGCGAGTCATCCACACACACACCACCTCTTGTAGCGAGTCATCCACACACACAACCTCTTGTAGTGAGTCATCCACACACAACCTCTTGTAGCGAGTCATCCACCCACAGCCTATTCCAATGATTCTTAATAATTGGTTTTCTAGTTAATTTTTATCACACCTCAACAATTCAATTCTTCCTTTTGTTGAGCGGGTCAGGGCAGGTCAGGTCAGGTCAGGTCAACATTTAGGACCATTTAGGGATACAGGAGGTCAGGCGCCGCCATCTTGTTTACATCCCGAGTCAGGACATGGCCGGCCGCCCACAGTGCCACAACAAGGGGTAAGGGCGGCGGCACTCACCCAGGCCTTCCCGACCCAAGCCAACCTATACTCCTGGCACTCTTCCTACTCGCTCCTGGCACTCTTCCCACTCGCTCCTGGCACTCTTCCTACTCGCTCCTGGCACTCTTCCTACTCGCTCCTGGCACTATTCTTACTCGCTCCTGGAAACATCCTAACAAAACACGAGAATCGACCCTTAACATTTCCAAACATTTTTTGTTATGACGATGTTTATGATTCAGTAAAGAAACATTGTACACAGTCTCTCTAAGCCTCTAAGTTGGACCAATATAAATATCTGTCTGCCTGCCTGTCTGTCTGTCTGTCTGTCTGTCTGTCTGTCTCCCACCATAATTTAAATCAAATCTAGCCACGTATTTCTGTGAATTGTGTGAGTGTTGTATACTGTAGTTGTATCGCTCAGGTTATCACTCGCTTGACAATTCCACACGTGTTTTTAAATAGTCTTTATGCCAATAACTTTATCATGTGAGGTGTGGTTGTGAGCAGAGCCAGGGATAGCACCCATGAGATAAACATATAAGCATTGGCAATACTTCCTTGGGCTATCCGGTTTTCTAGTCTTTATCCGAGGTTCTGTTTTGGTTCTTATCTCATCATCCTGTGGCAATTCACCATCTTTGTGCTTGATATTCTTTGTGTTCACCTTCGTAGTGAATTTTTACACCTGTGAGAGATAGCCACGAGTTGATTACAGGTATGGTGATCACAGTCATTATATAGTACTCTCGGTATTGTTAGTTTACGTGTTAACTGATGTCGTGTTGTGTTAACTTATCTGCTGTGTTAACTCGCCTTATGTTGTGTTAACTTGTTTGATATTGTGTTAACTCGGCTCCTACATTATTAAGAACACTGCTATTTAATTTATCTTAATATGCTATGAAGAAAAACAAATCTAATTTAATGGATGAATGACCACATATTATACATACATTCTAAAATAATTATCAGATATTATTCATCTTCCTTGATCGCTCATGAATATTTATCGTGAAAATATTTGAGAACCTTGTACTGAAATCTGTCATGCATAAGACCTCTACTGAAATCTGTCATGGATAAGACCGATACTCTACTGAAATCTGTCATGCATAAGACCTATACTGAAATATGTCATGAATAACACCTAAGGTAATTCTACACAGGTATACCTTGAATGTGTATTATGAATGTATTATTTTCTTTAAATTCTCCTTAAAAATTTGTGTCAAAATTGGACAAAAAGTATTAAAAATTATCTCGATTTTATACTTTTGGAGTGAAAATTTTCGAGATGCTTACTAAGTGAGATATTATTTGTTTGTTTATTTCTCAACTTGATTTCGAAATTGTCTTCCTAGTGAGGAACATTATAGAAAAATAAGATTAAAGAATCAAATGGAAAAAAATACTCAAAATGAATCAAAATTGGGAAAAATAAAATTTAGTTCAAATTTTAACTAAATAAAAAAATTAAAAGGTCAAAATTTAAACTTAATAAAATCGTAAATGGAGCAAGATTTTAACTCAGGAGAATAGATGTAGTGTTAAACTTAAACTAAATAAAATAGTTGAGACAAATACTAATCCCAATAAAATACAGCAAGTACAGGTAAGCATCAACACAGGTACAGGTAAACGTCAACACAGGTACTAGTAAACATCAACACAGGTACAGGTAAACGTCAACACAGGTACTAGTAAACATCAACACAGGTACAGGTTAATATCAAATACAGGTACAGTTAAACGTCAACACAGGTACAGTTTTAGGTCCAAGTACAGTTTAAAGTCAATTCAGGTACAGTTAAACGTCAATGCAGGTATACATTATTTTTCCAATATGGTGAGAAAAAAAAATATTGTGGTGTTAAACTTGATTATCAGAACAATTGACCCCAGATCTAGTAAACGTACAGGTCACCTAATTCACAAACATTAAAGTTTAAACCTTGACGCTGATCTGATACACATACCACGTGCGAATGGAAGTTAATTCCCTTACATGAGAAAGTGAATGTTTGATAATTTTTAACATTTGGCCTTTGGTTAAAATACGATGCTTAAAGATTCTGGTTAGTGAAACTCCTTGATACATTGAAACAAGGTATTTGTTATTGATATAAAATTGACGTATTTTTAAACCCTGTAATTTGTTGACAAGTGGAGAGAATATGGGTAATTTAATTACTTTATAAAACACAACAATGATACTATGTCCTTTAAGAGTCAGCTATTTTAATAACAGGTGTATTGGCAGACAGTCCAGGGAAAGTAATCATGGTAATTGCCAATGGTGTGACGTAAACCAAAGTAGCTTAAACTAAACTCATTGATGTTTGACAAGACATCAGGTAAAGTAATGTGGCAGTAGGGTGTGTCATAGGAGGGAAGATCAGCTAAAACTAATGGCCCATCACTTTTTTGGTAGATTTTAGTGTATATAAACAGAAAATAATTTCAGTTTCAATATTTTGCAACCTTTTGCTAGGTAAATTTTAGCGTGAAATTTATCGAAAATCTAACGTACAGCTGCATTAGTGCATTACAATTAAATAGTGAACATTGCTTTCTGACTTCATTCTTTAACAACCCAACTAACAATATTTTTTTCTGTTTCAGATTCTGATGCATTTATAAGTTGATAATATTTGCGATGGCTGCTTGTGTCAGGACGAGGAACCAAAAATCCAGCCATCTCAGTCACTATCTTGGGTCTGGGAGAGAGCTCCTGAAGTCGGAGTTGCCTACATTGAGAGATGCTTTGAGATACGGTGTTTTAATCAGGCAAATCAGTGAAAAGAACCAAAGAACTTACACAAACAAAGACATTGCCAGTGATATGACCAAAGCTGTCTTGGCACAGTACACTCTGGCTAACGCTCAGTTCAAGCCTCCAGTCATAACAAGTCAGAAGAAGATTAGTGAGAGACTGCTAGCCAGTTGGGAAAAGGCAAGAGATATCTCTCTTGGGAGAGGAAAACTTGCAGTTAAGGACAGCTTTGCCAAGCAACTGGACCAGTTATTTGACATAATTACTTGCAAGTGCCCAATTGTTCTCTGTCCTGAGTTTGGATGCGATCGTGACTGTAAATCCGAGGCCCACATCTCCTGTATTTGCAAGCGTGAACTGAAGATTCCTGTGATCGAACTGGCATTTGTCAAAGCACAGAGAGAGAAGACTGGCAGTATAGGGGCTCTCATGATTTCTAGCCAAGATATTCCGGAGTCCAAGAGACAGGAGGCTGCCACAGAGAGACAGAAGAGGAGAAGAGTTGCCGAGGAAAAGAGACTTGAGAAGGCCCAGGGTGAGGTAAAAAAGGCCGAAGATTGGAGTCAAGCTGATTCAGAGTTTAATGACTTCCCCATGGCTGATCCGAGTGCTGACCAGGAGAATGGTGACTTTGTCCCTGACCCAGAAAATAATGATCCCAAACCTTCCAGGCATAAGATTCGAAAGAGGAAAGATATCCCGAGCATAGCTCTGGCCAGCATGCGACACAACACTGGTCTCAGAGAAACTGCAGAGATAGCAACAGCTGCCTGGATTGACGGTGGTTTGATAACACCTGATGATGTTCACCTGGTGATAGATCATAACAAAGTAAGGAGAGCTCAGGAGAAACTTGTCAGTAACCTAGAAGAGGAGTTTGATAAGGGGATAAGAGAAAATGGAATCAATTGTTTGTTCTTTCATGGGAGAAGGGATGACACTAAAGTGTTCATGAAAGTTGGAGATTCTGACAAGTTGTTCCCTGCCATGGTGAAGGAGGAACACTACTCCTGCTGCAGTGAACCAGGAGGGAAGTATTTGTGGCATTTCACTCCAGAGAATGATGACATCAGGAAACCAGCTGAGATAGTGGCAGATAACATTGTGAACTGGCCCAGAGAGAGGAACGTAGACCAGACCCTGCAGGCCATTGGAGGGGACAGCACCAACACGAACACAGGGTGGCAAGGGGGGGTCATACAGTGGATAGAGCGGAAGATTGGGAGGAAGCTGGTCTGGATTGTTTGTGACCTCCACACCAACGAGTTGCCACTCAGACATCTGATCCAGGAGCTGGATGGGAAGACTCTTTCAAACAACAGATGGTCTGGTCCTCTTGGCAAGATGCTGGACTCTGCCACTGAGTTAGAAATAAATCCGAGCTTTGAAAAAATCACAGTTGGCCCTCCACTCGTTGAGTTTGCACATACTGTCATTGACGACCTGAGTACTGACCAGTACTATGGTTACATGATTTGCAGTGCCATCAAAACTGGGGTCATGTCTGATAGACTTGCTTACCTGCAGATAGGTCCAGTCTCACATTCTAGGTGGCTCACAATGGCTCTCAGGTTCTGCAGAATTTGGGTCGCTCATCATAAACTGAAAGGGAACCAGCTTCACAACCTGAGACTTATTGTCCAATTCATCGTGAGTGTCTACTTGCCAAATTGGTTCAACACCAAGGTCAAGTCATCGTTCTCCGAAGGTCCGAGGCATGTTCTCTTCCAGCTTGAGCTCCTGAGGAGTCAGCCAAGGAAGGTTGTTCAGATTGTGGAGCAGACTGTGAGGAGATCTTCCTGGTATGCTCATCCCGAGGCAATTCTGCAGACAATGCTCTGCAGTAAGGATGAGGAGGAGAGAAGAGTAGCAGTCAAAAAGATCTTGGATATGAGACTTATGAGAGGATCTGGGCATGACGAATCAGTTGGTGACGATTCCTTCAGGGTCAGGAAGACTCCTGAAGTCAATCTAGGTGCCAAGACCCTCACTGATCTCATAGATCTGGATAACATCCAGGCTGGCAGTGAGCCCCCTCTTACCTGCAGCCTCACCAATGTTCAAGTCAGAGCTTTCCTGGACAACCCCATGCATGTCCCTGCCTGGCCTTCGCACACCCAGAGTATAGAGCATTGTGTACAGCAAGTGAGCGAGGCCAGCAGTCACGTGTACAGCCAGGAGAGGAGGGAAGGCTACATCCGAGCTCAGGTGGTCAGCAGGGAGGTGATGAGTAGAAACAGAAGCAAGAAAGACATGTTCTCTATGGTGTGCAGCAACACCGGGTCGTAGTAGTAAAACCGGTTTTTGTATTTGATGATTTTGTTTTCTAAAGGAATATTAAATTTAATAAATGTGTCAAGATCATTCGTTTCACTATTCTGGATCATTTTCATCCTAATAAATTAACCTGATACATTTACTTTACTTTAAATAGCTATTTAGTGGTGTTGGTAAAAGGGTGGGAATACTGAATTTTCATAAGATTTCAAGTTAAAATTTACCTAGCAAAAAATAAAAACTTTTCAAATCTGAAGATATCACATGATTCTGCACATAGAACTACATCATTAATACCATGGGCCGATTTTTCAAACTCAAAAAAAAAAAATTCGCCTCCGTATGACACACCCTAATGTGGCAGTGTTCCTTACCTGTACTAGTCTGGCTTACCTGATGTTTCCTGTTCGATGTTACTTAATGTTACCCTCTCACATTACTTCATGTTTAACTGCTGTTGTAAATGTTTCATCTTGTAAATTTTATGAGATTTTTTTTACACAGAACCTGAGAGTGTAAAACATTTCCTGGCTCTTAGTTGTATATTTACTAATTTATTTGTTAATTTATTTATTTATGTTTGTTTAAGCTTCTGAAGGTTGGTATTTTCGGGGGATTATTTTCTGCAAGTAAAATCAGATAAATATTAATTTTTAGGTAATTTACATAAAGATCTAATTATTCTCCCCTGATCGTATATCTAGTTATTATAGGGACTAATTACGCTTCATCATGTTGTAAATACTGGGTCTTGTGTTGTCCTCCTGGCGTTGGCGTTCACTCGGTTATCTTTACTACATTCACAAGGATACACAACGTTCCATACCCTCGGCGTAGACAGTTAACGAGAGACGATTGGACAAACCTCAGCCAGACTCGGAAGTAATCACCCTTGGGAAAAAACAAATCTTTTGAAACGTAATCGACCCTAGATTGTGTTTGAGCTCTGCCACCCAGTGTGCATCTTTCTCTGTTGCAACTGATTCATTATCTTACTGTTTGCAATATTGACCTGAAGGTGACCTGTGTTATGAAAATGAGAGAGAGAGAGAGAGAGAGAGAGAGAGAGAGAGAGAGAGAGAGAGAGAGAGAGAGAGAGAGAGAGAGAGAGAGATCCTCATTAATTATACCCCAAAAATTATATCTGTCAAGAATCGAGATTTTAAATAATAAAAATATAAACCTGCTTCAAAAATAAAAACCAATGAGGTAAAACTAGAGTTAACCCCCCCCCCCTCTCTCTCTCTCTCTCTCTCTATCTCTCTCATACCAGAAGAAAATTTAGACTTTGCTAAATCAACACAATGCCTCGGCTTATTACATAACATAATCCTCTAATTTTAATTAAGCTTGTGAAATTAATAAGCTCGCTCTTCCATTGTGTCTACCCTAACCAAACCTAACCTAACCTGACCTGACCTGACCTGACCTGACCTAACCTGACCTAACCTAACCTAACCTAACCTAACCTAACCTTTACATAATCCTCTAACTTTAATTAAAACACTGTATTTATTAATGTTTAGTTCCTTTTAAACTACAAAGGTCAACAACAACAATATATTCCTTTACTTAAGTTCTAGATTATTGTTTTAGTCTGATTTAAGAATGATGAATTGGATAGTAATTAAGAGATCGTTAAGTATGAGCACCCTTCCCCCCTCCCCCCCCCCCTCCCCGGCTTATTTCACCTGAAGATTTTAAATACTGTGTGTTGTTGTTTACCTGAGGGGGTTAGGTTGGGTTAGGTTAAGGTAAGGTAAAGTTTGGTTAGGTTACAGGTGTAGGTTAGGTTAAGGTAAGGTAAAGTTTGGTTAGGTTACAGGTGTAGGTTAGGTTAGGTGTCGGTTAGAATTGGACACGGTTAGGATAGGATAGGATGAGATTAAGTTTGATTAAATTAGGTTAAGTCACGTTAGATTTGGCTTAGGTTAGGTCAGGTTAGGTTAGGTTACTGTGGTTAATCTTCAAGTGGTATTTATTTATCTTTTGTTGACCAAACTTCACTTACAAGAAAATGCAATTCAAAAACTTTGGAAAGATTTCTACTTTGGCTGCAACTGAAACTTAGAGAATTTTAGTGTTTCTTTTGTAATATCACTGAAACACTTATTATTACCGAGTGTTTACTGAAACAGGTAAATGACGACAGGTAATAGCGGAGTATATAATTGTCATTTACCGACAATGAAACACAATATGTTGGCAATTTGTCCTTTTTCTCTTCTAATTAATTCACATTTCCTTTATTTATTAACGTCTGTTTAACTGTTAGTCAACTTATAAATAACCAATTCGCTTATATTTCCTTTACCTTTTATGAAGATTTGTGTATGTGAGTGATTCGAGATATGATTCGGGTTCAGTGTCTACTCGCATTCGTAGTGTGACTCTTGTATTGTGATTGTTTAATAGTGAATCATTTTCGGTCGTAATACATGTTTTTGAGTGGACTACTGCTGATAGTGAACCATAGAACTATCCAATAGGCTTCTTTTAGCAGAGGAAGACTGTCATTAATTACCATCGCATCCCATGTCTAAACAGCTGGTCGACCACAACACCGAAGGGAGGTCTTGTAGCCCTCACCTGGGGATGTGATATTACCAAAAAGTATCTATCCACAACTGTGCGAGAGACCACGGTGATAGATATTGGGACTTGCATTTACTTTAGTATAGAGTTTAATATAAGTAATGTAATGTGTATTTATTTGGGCTTAATACCAACCTTCCCGGGACATGACGAGTTGCATGTAGCATTTGGGAAGTCATCGACCCATCCTGACAGATACTTTTTTGAGATACTGTACAGTGTACATAGACAGTGAGGGAATCTTACTTATATAGACAGTACAGGCATACACTGTACAAGTGTAACTAGACAGTACCAGGTATACAAAAAATACAAGTCCCCAAAAAAGTATCGTTACCCCTGGGGTCGATGTGGTTCGTGTTTTGTGAGAAATGTTAGTCCACTAGTTTGAGAACAGTTGAGCCAGTCGACCACAGGTACATCATTATCATCTGGATCAAATTATCTAGTAACACTTTTGTACAGAGAAATGCTAGAATTTCAGTTAATGTCCAGTAATTAAAGTTTTATTCCTCCATATACTTTATATATACATAAACTGTTTATATTTGATTATAGGGAGCACTGAATGCATTGGAGAAAATGCCAAAAAGCATTTCGTTTAGCATTTTACATTATAAAGAAGGAAAAGGGAATGACACCTTTTGGGTAGACTGTGCATACAGTGCTGGTATAATGCACATAAACTAAAGGTATACAATGTAGGTATACAGTACAGGTATACACAAATGGTATACAGTAATTAATTTTGACCAAGGATAGCCCAACAAAGCCATCATGTATTTATTGTCAGTTCTTATTCGGAGAAACTCTAAAAAATAACAAAATACAGGTAAAGGCATTAAACACAGGTGTGTCAGTCGCCAGGTGGTAACGGTGTCACCTCATTAGAGTAATGTTTAATTTAGAAATATTAAGTTATAATTATAGGTTGCAAATTACCTCTACATAGATTACTATACAGTGAAATTATCATAAAATTGGCGCCTTAATTTATGGTTAATTAAAAAAAAATAATCCAGGTTCAGGTTTCGAGATTAAGGTTAATAATATGTGAGTAAATTTCTTTACACATACACAAGCATCTCGAAGACTCGGTTCAGCTGTTCAGAGTCTCAGTTTATACTTAAAGTTAGTATAACACGGATTTATATGCTCATAGACACACTACATTTTTATTTACACACACACACACACACACACACACACACACACACACACACACACACACTATCACAAGTCGTGACCTTCCCCACACACGGTCAAAATACCCTTGACCTTATCTTAACTGACTTAGCGGACCAGTACCAACCACCTCAACCAATGCCTCCTATCGGGTGTAGCACACACTTATCAGTGCTCTGGTCCCCGGCTGCCACTCCCACTCAAGTACAGAGACCCTACATCAAGACCTACAGGCCGATTACTGACTCTGCAGTGCGCCTATTCGGGCAGTGGATAGTTCACCATCCCTGGACTGAAGTACTTAGCGTGGATGACGTGGAAACCAAATGGATAAATTATACCAACACCACCACGCAAGCTCACCACCACTTCTTCCCCGAGAAGTCCGTCAGGTCTCACCCAGCTGACTTGCCCTGGATCACACCTCGGATCAAAAGACTTATGCAACAGAGAGACAGAGCCTTTCATCTCAATGACCACATCCGCTACAGGTCACTTCGTAACCGAGTCATCCGCGAAATACGCACTGCAAAGAAGTCCCACTACCCAACCAAATTACAACACCTGAAGCAGACCAACCTCAGTCAATGGTATGGCAAGCTTAAAGAACTCTGTGGACTAAACAATAAGACACACCCCCTCCCCTTCCTTAGCCATCTCACTAGTGTTGACGCAGCTGAGCAAACAAATAACCATTTCGCTACTATATGCCAGACGCTCCCACAGCTTGACACAACAACTCTCCCTGCTTACCTACCAGCCCCCCTTCCCACTGACTTAGTAGAAGAATTTGAAGTAGCAAAACGCCTGGACAAACTAAAATTAAAACGCTCTACCACCCCCATTGACTTACCAATGAAACTCTTCAAGGAGTTCTCCCCGGAGCTTGCTAAACCCCTCTGCTCCATCATCAATGCTTCTCTCAGTCAAGCCAGATGCCCAGCTGACTGGAAGACCTCTTATGTATCACCAGTGCCCAAGTCAACCAGCCCACAATCCTTAAATCAGCTACGACCTATTGCAATCACCCCAATACCCAGCCTAATCTGTGAAAGTTTTGTGTTCGACTGGGCTTATGCTGATATTGCAGGAGTCGTAGACCCTCAGCAATTTGGCAACATGAAAACTTCCTCCACCACTCACTGTCTTGTCAGCTTTCTCGATTACATATACCGCCATCTCGAGAAACGAAAAACGTCTGTAGCTGTCGCCTTCATTGATTTCACTAAAGCGTTCGACCTAGTCGACCACAATATAATCATCAACAAAGCTATTGACCTCGGGCTTCGAAGAAGCCTCATACCATGGCTTACAGACTTCCTCAGTGACCGACGCCAAGCTGTACGCTTCCGAGGGGCTGTCTCCACCTTTCAGTCACTCACCTGTGGCGTCCCCCAAGGCACCAAGATGGGACCACTCTGCTTCCTTATGCTCATCAATGATGCCCTAAGAGAAACCCCTGCTCGCTGGAAATATGTCGACGACTCCACCATTGGGATCAGCGTCAACAATTCTGCTCCCAACTATACCGCCCTTCAGGATTTATTGAACAGTCTCCAAAACTGGGCCACCAACAACCATGTCACCATCAACCATACCAAGACCATGGTTATGCACATCAACCTCTCCTCCGACATTGTCCCACCTCCTTCCATTACTCTAGGTCCGAACACACTCCAGGTTGTAGATTCCACGAAGCTCCTCGGCGTCACCATAGACAACAAACTAAATTGGAAACCACACGTCAATGAAGTTGTCAAATCCTCCAGTTTCCGTCTCCACCTCCTCCGCCGACTCAAGTCCCTCGGAGTTCCTGCACACGAGCTCCTCAGTGTTTACACAACATTCATACTTCCCAAGCTCACCTATGCCTCCCCCACCTGGTCTTCCTCCCTAAATGCCACACAACGTAAACACCTAGAAAAAGTACAAAAGAGGGCATGCAAGATTATTCTCTCCCCCTCCTACTCCACATATCAAGAAGCGCTCAACACACTGACCCTTTCGACTCTCACTGACCATCACCACGACCTCATCTGCAAATTTGGTAAGAAGCTTCTACACCATCCCCGACACCGGCTCCTACTACCACCTGAGATCCCTTGTCCGAGAATTGCTGTTCGACACCACAACCGCATCCAGCCCATACGTGCACGAACTGATCGCTATAAGAACAGCCCAGTCCCAACCATTGTAAAAATTATCAACAACTTGTAATACTGTAACACTGTCACTATGTTGAAATGAACTGTAGTTTGAGCTTTTCCCCATCTAAGTTATTATATGTCTTATTTGTGTCACTTATGTTACTTGTATATTATTTGTAATTCGTAACCCATTCCCCAAATATGTAACTGTATATTTTCAGCCTTCTGGCTGCCAAGCTCCTTCAATAAACCGTTAATTATTATTATTATTCATTATTATTACACACACACACACGCACACACTGACCCCTATTATGACCTCTACACCACAAATCAAACCTATTATAAATATTTACTATAAAATATATCATCATTAAGGACTTGCAAATGTAGTTCCGATTTTCAAAAAAAGGTGATAAATCAATTGCATCAAATTACCGTCCCATTAGTCTCACGTCAATCATAGGCAAGTTGCTAGAGTCAATTATTGCTACAAAAATCAGAAGCCACCTTGAAACATTCAACTTAGTTCATTCTTCTCAGCACGGGTTCACCCAGGGACGTTCTTGTCTCACAAATTTGCTTAGCTTTTTCTCAGAAGTATATGAAGCGGTAGATAATGATAAGTCATATGATATAATTTATTTAGATTTCAGTAAAGCATTCGATAGAGTCCCTCATGAGAGATTGATAAGGAAGGTAGAAGCACATGGAATAGGTGGATCATTATTAAAATGGATTAGGTCATGGTTAACTGGTAGGAAACAAAGAGTCAGCATAAATGGATTAAAGTCAGACTGGGGTGCGGTCAAAAGCGGAGTTCCCCAGGGATCTGTATTAGGCCCTCTGCTGTTTGTTATATTCATTAATGATCTTGATTTAGGCATAACTAGTAGGATTAGTAAATTTGCAGATGATACCAAAATGGGGAGAGTGATAAATTCAGACAGTGACTTTGAACACCTTCAAAGAGATCTAGATACCTTACATGAGTGGTCAGTTGACTGGCAAATGAATTTTAATACTGATAAATGCAAGGTACTACAGATAGGGAAGACAAATACAAACGTTAAGTATAAACTAGGTAACACGGAAATAGAAAACTCAGATTGTGAAAAAGATCTAGGTGTATTTGTTAGCAACGACTTGAAACCTAGAAAACAATGTATTAGCGTTCGCAACAAGGCAAACAGGATTCTTGGGTTCATATCTAGGTCTGTGAGTAACAGAACTGCTGACGTTATCTTGAAACTTTACCTAGCATTAGTGAGGCCACACATGGATTATGCGGTTCAAGTCTGGTGTCCTTATTATAGAATGGACATAGATTCTTTGGAGAGAGTACAAAGAAGAATGACAAAAATGATCCATAATATTAGAAACCTTCCATATGAAGAAAGACTAAAAAGCTTAGGCTTACATTCATTAGAGAGGCGTAGAGTTAGGGGAGATATGATAGAGGTGTTCAAGTGGGTAAGTGGGATTAACAAGGGTAAAATGGAAGATGTTCTGAAGCTCAGTAATAACGAAATAACTAGAACAAATGGCTTTAAATTAGATAAATTCCGATTCAGAAAGGATATAGGCAAGCACTGGTTTGGTAATAGAGTTGTGGATATGTGGAATAGGCTACCGAGTGCTATAGTAGGATCGGGGACGCTAGGGAGCTTCAAGACGAAGTTGGATAGGCACATGGAAGTGCTGGGATGGGTGTGAAAGGGATCTGCCCTGTATGGGCCAGTCGGCCTCCTGCAGTATCCCACTTTCTTATGTTCTTATGTTCTTATCTAATCAAAATGTATCAAATAAATAAATAGTTTCTGAATCATTAATTATATATCAATTTATATTTAGCATAAAGATGTAACATTTATCAAGGAATTAAATTATATGGATTATCACCTTGTATAGTGGTAATTTGGACCAATTATTAGGCTATTGATAATTGATCTCGACAATACTGAAGATTTTAAAACGAGTGCATGATTTAATACGGTTGAACGATTGCTGTTACGAAATTCCTGTATTGAGCGACAAGGAGTTTTGTATCGGTGGTCGGGAGAATTGTCCGCTGTTGGTAAATACAAAGTTGTTTTTAACGTGATGGATTGTAATAGATTTTTTTGTTTTTAGAAATATTTATAATGGATGGGTCTCAATACTGGCAAACAAAGACGCTTAGACAGTGTAAATTAACGCGTTGGAGTAGTCACATTATTTGCCTATTAGTAGACTATTGATGTCTTATTATTATTATTATTTTTTTTTACTGATTACCGGTTTTTTTAATTAAATAAAAAATTTCATTATTTTAAGGTTGAAGATATAATTATTTTTTGGGGTTCATTTAATAATAATTTCCTGTATATTAAATTAAGTTTTAATTTTACTTGCTAAGAGTTTTATTTTCCGGGATACAAGAACAAGTTTTACGGCACCCAATACTGAGACCAACACTGACCTGTGATGGCTGCCGATACTGACCAACACTAAACTATTAGGTCTACCGATACTGACCCTAGGCGATCCGTCATTCACCATATCACACAAAACACACACGCAGAAAAAGTTTTAAATGGGATAACATCAACAGTTTCACATTATTTCCCCCACAGAGTTTCTTCAGCCTGTGACGCGCATCTTGAAGCAAAAAAACATTATCTCATTCTGGATCAGAGAATTTTCCACTAGATTGAGACTAAAATCAACCTTTGAACATATCTATTGAAGATTTCGTAAGACTTCTGCAGGGGGGGGAGGAGGAGGGGATGGGGGATGGGGGGGAGGCGTGTCTTGACTGTTCTGTGGGTAAGGCAACGTTCACCCTCATCCTGCAACACGGGATCGATCTAACGAGAGAAAATAAGGAGTAATTTACAGACTTGTTCGGCAGAGTTGGAGACATCAAAGGACACACCACCATGGAACCTTCTCCCAACACGGTATATTAACGCTGACATCAACACCACCCTAGTCACGTCACACTCCTTCACAACACCACACCTGCAATCCCTCACAACACCACACCTGCAGTTCCTTAATATAACACACCTGCAGTCCGTCCCAACACCACACCTGTAGTCACTCACAACACCACACCTGCAGTCCCTCCCAACACCACACCTGTAGTTCCTTACAATAACACACGTGCAGCCCTTCACAATACCACACCTGCAGTCCCTCACAGCACCACACCTGCAATCGTAGGGTTTCATTTGTGTCTCTTACTTTGACAACACAACAACATACGTATAATGTCTCTCACTATTGATTTTTGCATTTCTTTATGGTTCTTTATTATTATTATTATTATTATTATTATTATTATTATTATTATTATTATTACACACACACACACACAGTCCCCAATAAAGTGAGCTCAGCATTACGTACAGTGCAGTAAGAGAAAGAGGTCTTGTGGCTCGGTATACCATGTGAACTGTCCCACCACATCTTGCTTAGTTACGAAAGACATGAGTTACGAAACCCTGTGAGATATATGGTTGTGGTTTGTTACTAGGAGCAAGGGTTAATGTGTGTTGTAAACAGGAAAGAGAGAGAGAGAGAGAGAGAGAGAGAGAGAGAGAGAGAGAGAGAGAGAGAGAGAGATGATCTACACAGGGGCACCACAAACTTAGCAAGGTTATCTAAATGACACGTGATAAATCCCTTCTATTTCAGGAACAGCCCCACATTTTCTAGCAAGTTTCTCCGTCACACTGGCAAAGTTTACAAACAGTGGGTGTGTGTGTGTGTAGGAGGGGGGAAGAATGGGTAGTAGGAGGAGGAGGAGGAGGGGGGTGGGGGGAGGGGAGGGGAGGAGGAAAGGGAGAGAGGGAGGGGGGTTCACATGTTAAAAATAACCAGTAGTAGAGTAGTAAGGAGGACTAGGAAGTAAATAAGGATGCATGTTGACGGGGTGTTGGAGTTAGTGTTGGTGATAATGGTAGTGGTGGTGGTAGTGATAGTGGTGATGGGTGATTAGTGGTGGTGTGTGGTGATGGTTGGTAGTGGTGGTGTGTGGTGATGGGTGGTAGTGGTGGTGTGTGGTGATGGGTGGTGGTGGTGGTGATAGTGGTGATGGGTGATCAGTGGTGGTGTGTGGTGATGGTTGGTAGTGGTGGTGTGTGGTGATGGGTGGTAGTGGTGGTGTGTGGTGATGGGTGGTGGTGGTGGTGATAGTGGTGATAGGTGATTAGTGGTGGTGTGTGGTGATGGTTGGTAATGGTGGTGTGTGGTGATGGGTGGTAGTGGTGGTGTGTGGTGATGGGTGGTAGTGGTGGTGTGTGGTGATGGGTGGTAGTGGTGGTGTGTGGTGATGGTTGGTAATGGTGGTGTGTGGTGATGGGTGATTAGTGGTGGTGTGTGGTGATGGTTGGTAGTGGTGGTGTGTGGTGATGGTGGTTGGGAGTGGTGGTGTGTGGCGATGGTTGGTAGTGGTGGTGTGTGGTGATGGTTGGTAGTGGTGGTGTGTGGTGATGGTGGTTGGTAGTGGTGGTGTGTGGCGATGGTTGGTAGTGGTGGTGTGTGGTGATGGTTGGTAGTGGTGGTGTGTGGTGATGGGTGGTATTGGTGGTGTGTGGTGCCGGGTGATTAGTGGTGGTGTGTGGTGATGGGTGATTAGTGGTGGTGTGTGGTGATGGGTGGTAGTGGTGGTGTGTGGTGATGGGTGGTAGTGGTGGTGTGTGGTGATGGTTGGTAGTGGTGGTGTGTGGTGATGGTTGGTAGTGGTGGTGTGTGGTGATGGTTGGTAGTGGTGGTGTGTGGTGATGGTTGGTAGTGGTGGTGTGTGGTGATGGTTGGTAGTGGTGGTGTGTGGTGATGGTTGGTAGTGGTGGTGTGTGGTGATGGGTGATTAGTGGTGGTGTGTGGTGATGGGTGGTAGTGGTGGTGTGTGGTGATGGGTGGTAGTAGTGGTGTGTTTTGATGGGTGGTAGTGGTGGTGTGTGGTGATGGTTGGTAGTGGTGGTGTGTGGTGATGGTTGGTAGTGGTGGTGTGTGGTGATGGTTGGTAGTGGTGGTGTGTGGTGATGGTTGGCAGTGGTGGTGTATGGTGATGGGTGGTAGTGGTGGTGTGTGGTGATGGTTGGTAGTGGTGGTGTGTGGTGATGGTTGGTAGTGGTGGTGTGTGGTGATGGTTGGTAATGGTGGTGGTGGTGATGGGTGGTAGTGGTGGTGTGTGGTGATGGTTGGTAGTGGTGGTGTGTGGTGATGGTTGGTAGTGGTGGTGTGTGGTGATGGGTGGTAGTGGTGGTGTGTGGTGATGGTTGGTAGTGGTGGTGTGTGGTGATGGTTGGTAGTGGTGGTGTGTGGTGATGGTTGGTAGTGGTGGTGTGTGGTGATGGTTGGTAGTGGTGGTGTGTGGTGATGGTTGGTAGTGGTGGTGTGTGGTGATGGTTGGTAGTGGTGGTGTGTGGTGATGGGTGGTAGTGGTGGTGTGTGGTGATAGGTGGTAGTGGTGGTGTGTGGTGATGGGTGGTAGTGGTGGTGTGTGGTGATGGTTGGTAGTGGTGGTGTGTGGTGATGGGTGGTAGTGGTGGTGTGTGGTGATGGTTGGTAGTGGTGGTGTGTGGTGATGGTTGGTAGTGGTGGTGTGTGGTGATGGTTGGTAGTGGTGGTGTGTGGTGATGGTTGGTAGTGGTGGTGTGTGGTGATGGGTGGTAGTGGTGGTGTGTGGTGATGGTTGGTAGTGCTGGTGTGTGGTGATGGTTGATAGTGGTGGTGTGTGGTGATGGGTGGTAGTGGTGGTGTGTGGTGATGGTTGGTAGTGGTGGTGTGTGGTGATGGTTGGTAATGGTGGTGGTGGTGATGGGTGGTAGTGGTGGTGTGTGGTGATGGTTGGTAGTGGTGGTGTGTGGTGATGGTTGGTAGTGGTGGTGTGTGGTGATGGGTGGTAGTGGTGGTGTGTGGTGATGGTTGGTAGTGGTGGTGTGTGGTGATGGGTGGTAGTGGTGGTGTGTGGTGATGGGTGATTAGTGGTGGTGTGTGGTGATGGTTGGTAGTGGTGGTGTGTGGTGATGGTTGGTAGTGGTGGTGTGTGGTGATGGTTGGTAGTGGTGGTGTGTGGTGATGGTTGGTAGTGGTGGTGTGTGGTGATGGTTGGTAGTGGTGGTGTGTGGTGATGGGTGGTAGTGGTGGTGTGTGGTGATGGTTGGTAGTGGTGGTGTGTGGTGATGGTTGGTAGTGGTGGTGCGTGGTGATGAATGGTAGTGGTGGTGTGTGGTGATGGTTGGTAGTGGTGGTGTGTGGTGATGGTTGGTAGTGGTGGTGTGTGGTGATGGGTGGTAGTGGTGGTGTGTGGTGATGGGTGGTAGTGGTGGTGTGTGGTGATGGGTGGTAGTGGTGGTGTGTGGTGATGGTTGGTAGTGGTGGTGTGTGGTGATGGGTGGTAGTGGTGGTGTGTGGTGATGGTTGGTAGTGGTGGTGTGTGGTGATGGTTGGTAATGGTGGTGGTGGTGATGGGTGGTAGTGGTGGTGTGTGGTGATGGTTGGTAGTGGTGGTGTGTGGTGATGGTTGGTAGTGGTGGTGTGTGGTGATGGTTGGTAGTGGTGGTGTGTGGTGATGGTGGTAGTGGTGGTGTGTGGTGATGGTTGGTAGTGGTGGTGTGTGGTGATGGTTGGTAGTGGTGGTGTGTGGTGATGGTTGGTAGTGGTGGTGTGTGGTGATGGTTGGTAATGGTGGTGGTGGTGATAGTGGTGATCATGGTGATGGTTGGTAGTGGTGGTGTGTCGTAAAAACAATTTATAACAGTGTTTTGTTGTTGTGGCCTCACCCTTGTAAACACGACCTCACATCCACCTGCTAGTCGCTTCTCCCTGCTGGGCGTGGAGGTCGGCGGAGGGGTGGGGGTCGGCGGAGGGGTGGGGGTCGGCGGGGGGGTGGAGGTCGGCGGGGGGTGGGGGTCGGCGGGGGGGTGGGGGTCGGCGGAGGGGTGGGGGTCGACGTGGGGGTGGAGGTCGGCGGGGGGTGGAGGTCGGCGGGGGGTGGGGGTCGGCGGGGGGTGGGGGTCGGCGGGGGGGTGGGGGTCGGCGGAGGGGTGGGGGTCGGCCGGGGGTGGAGGTCGGCGGGGGGGTGGAGGTCGGCGGAGGGGTGGGGGTCGGCGGAGGGGTGGGGGTCGACGAGGGGGTGGAGGTCGGCGGGGGGGTGGGGGTCGGCGGGGGGGGTGGGGGTCGGCGGGGGGGTGGGGGTCGGCGGGGGGTGGGGGTCGGCGGGGGGGTGGAGGTCGGCGGGGGGGTGGAGGTCGGCGGGGGGGTGGAGGTCGGCGGGGGGGGGGGGGTCGGCGGGGGGGTGGGGGTCGGCGGGGGGTGGGGGTCGGCGGGGGGGGGTGGGGGTCGGCGGGGGGGTGGGGGTCGGCGGGGGGGGAGGTCGGCGGGGGGTGGAGGTCGGCGGGGGGGTCGGGGTCGGCGGGGGGTAGGGGGGTCTACTATATGTGTACGTGTGTGTCTAAATATATAGCCTCAGACACACGAAATTAACGACGTCTACATATTATCTTGTTTGGGGGCCACACACACACACACACACACACACACACACACACACACACATATACCGGTACATAAAAATACTGTGTGTGTGTGTGTGTGTTTGGTTACTATTGATTTACAATTCTCTCTCTCTCTCTCTCTCTCTCTCTCTCTCTCTCAGAGAGAGAGACCCTAGGTGGTGAATAAACTCGGTGAAAGAGTTATATTTTTGTATAGCTCCAATAGGTATAGGTCAACAGTAATTAGTGAGTCATTATTACCATAAACAATTCTGATGGAGAGCAAATGACAGCTCCGGTTTAATTGGTAATAGTGGGAGAGGTGGAGGTAATGTATGATGGAATACAGGATGGCAGGTATGTATGTATGGATGTATGTATGTATGTATGTATGTATGTATGTACGTATGGATGGATGTATGTATCTCGTTTATTTACCTGTGGGTCTCATTAATTAATCCTAGACTGGCCTGTCTCTCAACCTTCTGTATAAAAGTACAGAACAAAACCCTAGAAATTATTGTTGTTTCATTTTACCCTCTAACAGTTTACCCTGTCTCTCGTTAACCTTATCTCATCAACACATATGACCTCTGACCTTTTGACCTCCCCGTACATTCCTACCCTTTTCCAATAATCAATGGCCTTCTCTACGGTGGGCGGGTCGCGTGGGAAATAAGATTACCTGGTGGTTACTTCTCACCCACCAAGAAGTGACCATCTTACCTGAAGGGCA
>CAUDMG010004050.1:0-20000 GCA_958450375.1 Homarus gammarus | reverse complement strand
ACCCTTCTGGCTGCCGGGAACCTCCTCATGTCTTCACGTGGGGAGGTGCAAAGTGTCGTGTTCTGTGTTGAGCTCATAAACTGGAGAATGAAATGGTTGCCTTAACATCACATGGATCACCAAACAGTTGCAACTATTTAATTGACACCACAAACGGCAAGTGACCCCCATAAAAATCCTAAACGACTCAGATAAGAACATAAGGAGTCTGCAATAGGCCGGTTGGCCTGTGCATGGTAGCTCCTGTCGAGAGTTACTACCACTCTCTATCAACCATGAATCTATCCAGCCTCCTTTTAAACTTTCCAGCGTTCCAGCACTTACTACAAAGTTGCTAAGCTTGTGCCACTCGTCCACCACCTTATTTGTGAACCAGTTCCTTCCTATCTCCCTCCTAAACCTAAACTTATCCAACTTAAATCCGTTGCTACGAGTCCTATCCTGCTCGGATATTATAAGAACTTTATCTATATCGCCTTTATTGATTCCTTTCACCCACTTAAATACTTCTATCATATCTCCCCGCACTCTTCGTCTAGGTAATGTAAGTTAAGTTTCTTTAACCTAACCTGATATGGAAGGTTTCTAAGTCCCGGAATCATTTTCGTCATTCTTCGCTGCACCAACTCCAGTGAAATGATATCCATTCTATAATAAGGGCACCAGAACTGAACCGCATAATCGAGGTGCGGCCTGACTAGCCCAAGATATAGTTGCAATAAGACCTCTGCACTCTTATTACTTACACTTCTAGATATAAAACCTAATACTCTGTTTGCCTTATTTCGAACATTAACGCATTGTTTTCCAGGCCCTAAGTCCGGGCTCCCCCTTTTCCTGATCCAGTGGTACAAAAACTTGGGAGAGAAACAGTTGGAATGGACTGCAAGTAACCCAGCTTGTTGGGTTTCGCCTTAGTGGCCTGTCCATCATGCATTGGCTTCATACACACACAGAGGGAAGTAGCAAAAAGAACTAATGAAATGGGGAGAGGAAGCATGAGATGTCGGCCAATGACATCTAATAGGTAGTTAGGTACGGTAGGTATGTACGGTTAGGCTAGCGACCATAAGTCTGCGAAAATGGTCATTATGATCAATGTTATTATTCTTGTTATGAGAGAGCAGGTAATAACGAGTGATAAAAACTGATCCTATTGCTATTATTATTGTAAGTATTATTATTATGAATATTATTTATAAAAATGGAGAAAAATATTTTGAGGTGTTCACAATTCTTTCCCGCGTAATTTGGCGAGATAAGTTTTGTAAACTTGGAAACAGGAGACGACGTCACTTTTCTTGCCCCTTAGACAAATTTTTCTGTTTACATAATTTACTTCAACCCCGTGGTCTGTGAGCATGTCGAGCTTGGTAAGTCCGGCGATTTTCAAGAGGATTTCGCTGTGAGTAACGGATGAATTGAGGCGTCGAAGCACAACTTCATCATCCTCACCCGTTACCTCACCCCCAACGGGGACATCATGGTTCTCTTCGGGGACATCATGGTTCTCTTCGGGGACATCGTGGTTTTCCTCGGGGACATCGTGGTTTTCCTCGGGGACATCGTGGTTCTCCTCGGAGACATCGTGGTTTTTCTCGGGGACATCGTGGTTCTCTTCGGGGACATCGTGGTTTTCCTCGGGGACATCATGTTTCTCTTCGGGGACATCGTGGTTCTCTTCGGGGACATCGTGGTTTTCCTCGGGGACATCATGTTTCTCTTCGGGGACATCGTGGTTCTCCTCGGGGACATCGTGGTTCTCCTCGGGGACATCCATTGGTGCGGGGTGGACTGGTTTACTCGGAGCTAAACAAAAGATTGTTATTATACTACAAAGTAACAAAACAATACCAATATTTATGACCATCACTTGGCTTAAAGTGATTGCTTGAGACTCCAAGTGGCTAAGAATTATTTAATAATTTTCAATTTGTTTTTTCTTATTTTTAATGGTATCAAATGGGGTGATGAATGCCCACCATTCTGAAATAGGGGGGTCATCGTTCAGGAGGGTATTAGTGGAAAGAGGTTTCACGACCGATAAGAGCCATCCTCCTAGAGGATTTTTTTACGCTTTCTACTCCTCAATTGTTTTCTGTATCTATGCCTTTATGAGAAGCAGATCGTTTTCAACCGATTTTTCCTATTCTCGATGCAGGAAAACGACCACCACACAGATCACCAAGGAGGGAATCACTACTTTGTAATTCATGGTGATTTTCACACTACATAACAAATGTTATGTTCTGCCCTTCTACTACATGTTATAACGGGTGGGCCACTAAGTTAGTTAGGTTGGATACCTATCCACCTATAGTACCTTTATGGAGTTCATTGAGTGTAGTGCACACAGTGTATAGTGCATACATTATAGTGTATAATGTATTGTGTGTAGTGTAGATAGTGTACCATGTGTACTGTAGTGCAGGTAGTGTACCATGTGTAGTGTAGATAGTGTACCATATGTAGTGTAGTGTTGATAGTGTACCATGTGTAGTGTAGATTAGATAGTGTACCAGTGTAGTGTAGTGTAGATAGTGTACATGTATGTAGTGTGCAGACCATGTATAGTGTAGTGTAGATAGTGTACCACGTGTAGTGTAGTGTAGATAGTGTATCATGTGTAGTGTAGTGTAGATAGTGTACCATGTGTAGTGAAGATAGTGTACCATGTGTAGTGTAGATTGTGTACCATGTGTAGTGTAGTGTACATAGTGTACCATGTGTAGTGTAGTATAGATAGTGTACCATGTGTAGTGTAGTGCAGATAGTGTACCATGTGTAGTGTAGTGTAGTGTAGATAGTGTACCATGTGTAGTGTAGATAGTGTACTATGTGTAGTGTAGTGTAGATAGTGTACCATGTGTAGTGTAGATAGTGCACCATGTGTAGTGTAGATTGTGTACCATGTGTAGTGTAGTGTAGATAGTGTACCATATGTAGTGTAGTATAGATAGTGTACCATGTGTAGTGTAGTGCAGATAGTGTACCATGTGTAGTGTAGTGCAGATAGTGTACCATGTGTAGTGTAGTGCACATAGTGTATCATGTGTAGTGTAGTGTACATAGTGTATCATGTGTAGTGTAGTGTACATAGTGTATCATGTGTAGTGTAGTGTACATATTGTAATATGTGTAGAGTACATATTGTATCATGTGTAGTGTACATAGTGTATCATGTGTGTAGTGTACATAGTGTATCATGTGTAGTGTAGTGTACATAGTGTATCATGTGTAGTGTAGTGTACATAGTGTATCATGTGTAGTGTACATAGTGTATCATGTGTAGTGTAGTGTACATAGTGTATCATGTGTAGTGTACATAGTGTATCATGTGTAGTGTAGTGTAGATAGTGTACCATGTGTAGTGTAGTGGGAGCATATATTGTCGGTTTTAGATTCCAGACTACTCGACGATACACCTTTCAACTCCTTAACGTAACACGGGACTAATATACACACACTTACAGTTGGTTTAGTAAATATTGTTGTTTGGTTTACATACTGAAATACTGTGCTTTGTTTACCTGGCTTTAGATGGATGTAAATGATCTTGTTTACAGTTATGTATGATGTTAAATAAAGATCATGTTTACAGGTTGTTGTTTACAGAGTTGAAGATATACGCGGTGTTTGTTTATTTGTAGTCATGGCAACTCATTACGTGTGTGTGTGTGTGTGTGTGTGTTTGTTTCACCTCAGCAGCCACCCACACCCGCCCACACGCCCCGACCTTGACATAGGGGCGTGGGGAGAGTGGAGGAGGGATGAGTGGGGAAGAGGGGAGGGGAGAGGAGTGGGGGAATGGGGGGGAGAGGTTGCCATGTTGGGAGGATGACAAGTGAAGAAGATTATGCGTGTGTGTGTTTATGTAAGTGTCTTGTGTGTGTATGTATTGTACGTGTGTTGTGTGTTCCTGTAGCGTCTTGTTTGTGTGTCAGTGCTTGTGCTAAGTGTCTTGTGTGTTGATGTACTGTACGAGTCTTCTCTGTTAATGTACTGTACATCCTATGTGTTGATAATGCCGCGTCTCGTGTGTTAAAGGTGAGTCATTGTAATAACAGATGACGTCATTAGGATTAGGCATTAGTGATGATGCTGTAATGACCCCCCCCCCCCCTAGTGCTGGCTGACTGGGTGATTACAGTGTTATGTGACTGTACTTGTCTTCTGTAATAACACACACACACACACACACACACACACACACACACACACACACAGGACTATGGTAACTACAGTGATGATGAACTAAACTATAATGTGTATATTCATGAAATCTCTCTCTCTCTCTCTCTCTCTCTCTCTCTCTCTCTCTCTCTCTCTCTCTCTCTCTCTCTCTCTCTCTCTCTCATACCAGTACTAATGTTTATTTTCTTCATTCACAGGTGAGTTGTATAATGACCCGCTGGCAATGAAGGAACTCAGGTGATGTATAAATTAAAATGCGCCTAACCTAACGCTAACCTGACCTAACCTAACGCTAACCTGACCTGACCTAACCTGACCTAACCTAACGCAAACCTGACCTAACCTATCGCTAACCTGACCTAACCTGACCTAACCTAACGCTAACCTAACCTAACGCTAACCTGACCGAACCTGACCTAACCTAACGCTAACCTAACGCTAACCTGACCTAACCTAACGCTAACCTGACCTGACCTAACCTGACCTAACCTAACGCTAACCTGACCTAACCTGACCTAACCTAACGCTAACCTAACCTAACGCTAACCTGACCTAACCTAACGGTAACCTAACGTTAACCTGACCTAACCTAACGCTAACCTGACCTGACCTAACCTGACCTAACCTAACCTAGCGCTAACCTGACCTGACCTAACCTGACCTAACCTCGACTTCCTGTACACTAGACCAACCTGATCAAATGTTATTGTGTTATATGCTAAAATGCTAGTTACCTGTACACCCTTTATGGAAGAATCAGCCTTCGTGTTAATATTAAAGAAAATTTAAAGAATGTAAAAAAAATGTTAAATTATAAGCTATACGAGAAGAGGAAATCTTAAGTTTCATAGTTAGGTTTAAAGGGTTGAATTAGGAGTACGAATTGGTTGTTAAGGAGAGTGTTGGTAGTTATGTGGTTTACTGCTTCACGCCATCACGTGGGCGGCTGTGACTGACTGACTGACGACTGACTAATTGAGTGACGACTGGCTGGCTGACTGACGACTGACTGAATGACGACTGCGGACTGACTGACTGACTGACTGACTGAATCCACGTCTTGTGTTGTGTATTACGTCTTTAGGAAGTTGCTGTTCAGGTATATACAGGTGAGGTAATTACACACACACTAAAAGATGATAAATTAACATAACAAAACACTAGACACACACAATACCACTTAACATAACTCCTAGGTTAGGTTAGGTTAGGTTTAGGTTAGGTTAGGTTAGGTTAGGTTAGGTTAGGTTAGGTTAGGTTAGGTTTAGGTTAGGTTTAGGTTTAGGTTAGGTTTAGGTTAGGTTTAGGTTAGGTTTAGGTTTAGGTTAGGTTTAGGTTAGGTTTAGGTTTAGGTTAGGTTTAGGTTTAGGTTAGGTTTAGGTTAGGTTTAGGTTTGGTTTAGGTTAGGTTTAGGTTAGGTTTAGGTTAGGTTTAGGTTTGGTTTAGGTTAGGTTTAGGTTAGGTTTAGGTTAGGTTTAGGTTTGGTTTAGGTTAGGTAATTTTGTGTATAGCTTCTCTCTCTCTCTTCTTGTCACTATTGTTTGTTTTTGTTCTTTGTTTGTTTTCACTTGTTACTCCTTGTATCCACCTGTGGGTCTCTCCTCCACGGTCTGTTTATTGGATGATTTAGGTCTCCAGTGGGTATTGTTTTGGTCTTGGCTTTTTTATTTGGCCTTTATTTGATTTTGGACTTTTTTTTATTTGTTTTTTGAACTTTTTTTTTGTTTGCACTTGTTTATTGCCTTGGCATTGGTCACAAATGCTCTACACACTCATCAGCATCAGTCCATCACCACCACTACCACCAGCACCACCACCCATCACCACTACCACGACCACCCATCACCACTACGACCACCACCCATCACCACTACCACCCATCACCAGTACCACGACCACCCATCACCACTAGGACCACCACCCATCACCACTACCACGACCACCACCTCGTCCCAACCACCATCGCCGTCGTCCCCGGCAGGTCGTGACTTCCTGGTATAACGAGGTTGTTATCTTGTCGTCCCGTTGTCCCAGTAGTTACTGCCTAATGATGCACCAGCCACGACTAATGGCCTTGTTAGCCACATCTTATGCAAATATATATTAATGGTGATCGCCCCCTTCTGGCCTGGGAGGGTGGTCGTGATGGTGTGGCTGTGATGCTGTGGTCGTGATGCTGTGATGGTAGTGTGGTGACTGTGGTGGTAGTGTGGTGACTGCGGTGGTAGTGTGGTGACTGTGGTGGTAGTGTGGTGACTGTGGTGGTAGTGTGGTGACTGTGGTGGTAGTGTGGTGACTGTGGTGGTAGTGTGGTGACTGTGGTGGTAGTGTGGTGACTGTGGTGGTAGTGTGGTGACTGTGGTGGTAGTGTGGTGACTGTGGTGGTAGTGTGGTGACTGTGGTGGTAGTGTGGTGACTGTGGTGGTAGTGTGGTGACTGTGGTGGAAGTGTGGTGACTGTGGTGGTAGTGTGGTGACTGTGGTGGTAGTGTGGTGACTGTGGTGGTAGTGTGGTGACTGTGGTGGTAGTGTGGTGAATGTGGTGGTAGTGTGGTGACTGTGGTGGTAGTGTGGTGACTGTGGTGGTGGTAGTGTGGTGACTATGGTGGTAGTGTGGTGACTGTGGTGGTAATGTGGTGACTGTGGTGGAAGTGTGGTGACTGTGGTGGTAGTGTGGTGACTGTGGTGGTAGTGTGGTGACTGTGGTGGTAGTGTGGTGAATGTGGTGGTAGTGTGGTGACTGTGGGGGTACTGTGGTGACTGTGGTGGTGATAGTGTGGTGATTGTGGTGGTAGTGTGGTGACTATGGTGGTAGTGTGGTGACTGTGGTGGTAGTGTGGTGACTGTGGTGGTAGTGTGGTGACTGTGGGAGTATTCAGGTAAGAGAGATCGTAGGAACACCTCCATCTTTGACTCTTCGACACCTTGTATTTTTCTACCATGTTATTTTTAAACTTTTTCCTTCCATTGTATTTAGTTTCCACATTCGTGTGTGTGTGTGTGTGTGTTTAAGCCATCGCCCCGCTTCCAGTTGTGTTGTATTAAGTAAAACCTGAAAGGATTGTGTTATGGTGTTATGTGATCATTTGAAGTTCACTCCCCCTCCCCTCCTCACTCCCCATCCCCCCTCCCCATCCTCCCCTTCCCTCCTCACTCCCCTTCCCCCCTCCTCATCCTCCCCTCCCCTCCTCACTCCCCATCCTCCCTCCCCATCCTCCCCTCCCCTTCTCACTCCCTTCCCCCCTCCTCATCCTCCCCTCCCCACTCCCCATCCTCCCCTCCCATCCTCACTCCCCTTCCCCCCTCCCCTCCTTGTTCTTTACAGCTGATGGTGACCACGATGATAAACTCGATCTGTATAGGTTAGGTTAGGTTAGGTTTGGTTAGGTTAGTGTTAGGTTAGGTTAGGTTAGGTTAGGTTAGGTGACGTATAACGGGCAAGTGTTGAGTATGTGTGCGTGACGAGTGATAGTAATGTGGGTGTGACGCTACTCCCAGCGTCACACAACCGTCACACAGCCGTAGTTCTTGAGGTGACGAATCTAGTCTTCCTCTAGGTCTTTACCCACATCCGGAACCTAACCTAACCATTATCAAACACCATGCATAATTATCACAATACCTTATAATTATGTCACTTTGTATTGGTTGTGAGAGAGAGAGAGAGAGAGAGAGAGAGAGAGAGAGAGAGAGAGAGAGAGGGGTATCTTCTCCCTCACTGTACATTCTATACAAATCCATTTCTTCCCTCACCATATAGAGGCCAGTGGCCATTATGTACACCTTTACTGTGTACACCTTTTATTAAGTACAACCACTCACAAAACTATCTGTACTTGGGGTGATCGACTAACCCCACTTTCTTATCTTCCCCCTCCTCATTTATCTCCTCCTCCTCCTCCTCATTTATCTCCTCCCCCTCCTCCTATATCCTTAACACCCCCCCCCCCCCCCCAAGGCTCACATTCCTCCGGCGCCACAAGGACTTTGTTGTCTCAGGGCAAGAATGGTTTAATTTCTTATCATGATTTTTATCTATTTTGTACGTGATTAATTATATACGTCTTCTTATTGTGTTGGTACGTGATTATGTTTTCTTTATTATATCGGTACGTGATTAACTATGTTCACTCTCTTGTTGTGTTCGTACGTGACTCATTAAACCCCAACGTCTCATCTTTTCCAACAGAGATAATGAACTATATATCTCATTCTTTGTGTCACATGAGTATAATTAAGTTTCCCTCTTTATCTCGTCACGACAAAATTAACTATCCTTACCCTTAATTCACGTACATAAACAATAAACCGAACTTACCCTCAAATTCTGTTCCTAGATAAAATAATAACTCACCTCTCACCTTTCTTGTAATTAACCTCACCTCTTACCTGCCCAAACATTATATATCACCTTTAATAAACAATAAGGTAGAACAAGACGCGAGTCATAACAGGTACATAAATAATACATTAGTTTCATTTTAAATTAATTTCCCCCATTAGATTGTTTATAAGATCAGGATAGGTTAATGCTTGTGTGTGTGTGTGTGTGTGTGTGATCAAAAAACCAACCCAAAGGCTGTTTTTGTGGTAAGTCAAAATTTAACAAAAGGTCTTAAACAATGACAAACAATATAATACATACAAAAATACATAAAATACTGAGAATACATAGAATAAATGATGTATGATTAATTATGTAATCTTAAGAAATACACAGAGCAAATCTAGGGGAAAGGTCACGGCAGGGTTAGCTCCAGAGGGATAATTATCAGATATGGCCAGTGATATGTGCGGTCTTGGGTATGAGAGTTTGTTGACCAAACTGGAGTGGTCCACTGAAGAATTGGCGAGGGCCAAGTTAGAAATTGAGAAGGCCACGTTGGAGAACCTGAAATTAAGGAAAGAGCTGGCAAAGTTAAAAGGAGAGGCTGGACGAGTAAAGCCAGTGTCTGACGAAAAATCAAACGAGTGGAAAAGTCGTGAGTAGTGGGAAGGACCAAGCTGTTGGTGAAGAAGCACACGAAGGATACGACAACAACGACAACAACAGCTAAGTGTACCAACCCGTTCAGTCCCTTGATAGACGAATTGGACGTTAGTACAGTCAGGGACAGGGATGACAAGGAAGGTATAAAAACTTTAATTGTTGGTGACTCACAGGTAAGGTACATGGACAGGGCCTTTTGTGGTAAAAACAAAAATAGGATGAGGGTGTGTTTGCCAGGAGCTGGGGTGGGGGATATAATTGACAGGATGGACAATATCTTGTCTGGTAATGGGAACAAACCCATTATCTGCCTCAGTGCAGGAGGCAATGATATTGGCCGGTGTAGGAGCGAGGAGCTTCTTGATAAGTTCAAGGCAGCCATAGATCGTATTAGGACTAAGGGAGGGATCCCTATCATATGCGGTGTCCTGCCTAGAAGGAGAGTTGGCAGTGAATGGTTGTCAAGGGCAGTTGGTGTTAACGACCGTCTTGACAGATATTGCAAGTCAATATCAGTCCCATTCATTGACAACTGGGACAACTTCTATGGCAGAAGGGACCTTTATGCTAGGGATGGGGTGCACCTGTCTAGGGATGGAGTAGCAACCCTGGCTGGGGCTCTAGAGGGGGCAGTTCAAAAGATATCGAAGTCTTTAAACTGCTAAGAGAACATAGGGGCACGGGGGTGGAGGAGACTGCAGTGGGAGCGGGTAAACAAGGCGAAAGATTACAGGGAAATAGTGTTAGGAATGATGACATAACTAAATTAGACAGGGAGTTTAAAACTAAACGCGGTAAGGGAAGGACTCAGAACACGACTAACTTAAATGTATATTACGCGAACAGTAGAAGTATGAGAAACAAAATGGATGATATTAGGGCCTTGGTATGTACAGAAGAAATCGATATAATTGCATTCACTGAAACATGGATCAACCTAGACACACGTGAATTACCAGTCGAATACCAAATTGCGGGTTACAAACTGTTCCATACCGATAGGCAGACCAGGAAAGGAGGCGGAGTAGCAATCTATGTTAGGGATAATCTGAAGTGTGAAATAAATAAGGAAATAAAAACTGAGAGGAATACAGAAACAATTTGGATAGAATTAAGCGACGGTCGGGAAAAATTAATCACAGGAGTAATATATAGACCCCCCAATCTTGACAGAGTCAATGAGCGACTTATCTGGGATGAAATGCGCAGGGCTTCCATACACAACAAAGTCTGTATAGTAGGCGACTTTAACCTTGGCCAAATAGATTGGACCGACCTTACGGGAAACTCAGAATCAGAGGATTTTCTCGAGACGATCCAGGACTGTTTCCTAAGTCAACATATAACCGAACCCACACGGGGTAATAATATATTGGATTTAGTTTTGTCAAACAGAGAAAACCTCATTAGCAATGTCGAGGTAGGGAACGAACTTGCAAACAGCGATCACAAAGAAATTCGATTCCAGTTAGATTTTCAGGGCAGACGTAAGGAAAATTCCACTAAAGTACCAGATTTCAGAAGGGCAAACTTTGACAGTTTAAAGAGGCAGCTGAGAGAGGGGGTGTCGCGCTTGGCCGTGAACCTGACAGATGACACCGACCTGATAACGAGATCTGAGATTGCCGAGTTCCACGACAATTTAAATAGTGAGTTACTTAATGCACAAAGGCAGAACATACCATACAAAAAACTCAGATCAAACAACAATGACCCTAAATGGATAAATAATTATTTAAAGAACATCATTGGCCAAAGGAAGGCTATAGGTAGAAGGATAAATCGTGGCGAAATTCACCTCCGGGACTATTATAGGGTATTGGCGAGTAGGGTTAAAACCGAGATAAGGAAAGCAAAGAGGAATAATGAGGTAAGGATAGCAAGGGAGGCAAAGACAAACCCCAAAGGATTCTACCAAATGTACCAAACTAAAACACGAGAAAAGATTGGACCAATACGGTCAGACTCCGGCGAGCTCACTGATAACGACGGAGAAATGAGCAATAATTTGAATAAATATTTTTCAACAGTTTTCACCAGCGAAAATTTAAACATGATACCCGAGGCACCGACTCTATTCAGAGATAGTGAAGAAAACAAATTAAGTGAGATAGTAGTGACTAGTAACGATGTTAGTAAGCAAATAGACAAACTAAAGCCTAATAAGTCACCTGGTCCCGATGAGATATTTGCCAGAGTATTAAAGGAATGTAAGGAAGAGCTTAGTATGCCCTTAGCAAAGTTGTTTAACATGTCCTTAAAAACAGGTGTAGTACCAGAATCCTGGAGGATAGCGAATGTAATACCGATCTTCAAGAAGGGGGATAGATCACTATCCTCTAACTACCGCCCAATCAGTCTAACATCAATAGTAGGCAAATTACTGGAAGCAATCATTTCAAACTCTATTCGAAATCACCTGGAGAAGCACAGATTGATCAATGATTCCCAGCATGGCTTCACAAGCGGACGTTCTTGCCTAACTAATCTATTAACATTCTTTTCATCAGTTTTCGAATCAGTGGACGAGGGGCACAATTATGATGTGGTATATCTCGACTTTAGCAAAGCCTTCGACAGAGTACCCCACGAAAGACTAATTAGAAAGGTAGAAGCTCATGGCATCAAAGGTGACATCCTTAAATGGATTAGGGCGTGGTTACAGGACAGGAAACAGCGAGTGAGCATTAACGGCACTAAGTCCCATTGGAGCAACGTCACAAGTGGAGTTCCCCAAGGCTCAGTACTTGGACCATTATTGTTTATTATATACATAAACGACATAGATATCGGCATAGACAGCAACATAAGTAAATTTGCTGATGATACTAAAATAGGACGTGTTATCAAATCTGACGAGGACTCGGCAAAACTACAGGAGGATCTAAACAAATTTTTCGAATGGTCTGAAAAATGGCAGATGAAATTCAACATTGACAAATGTAAAGTACTCAGTATAGGAATGTAAACAGGGAAACCAGATACCAGATGAACAACGATGCCATAGAGAAATCCGACTGCGAGAGAGATTTAGGAGTAATGATAAGTAGGAACCTTAAGCCAAGTAAACAATGTGTTTTTGCTCGTAACAAGGCTAATAAAGTACTTGGGTTCATACAAAGGAGTGTTAGTTACAAGACTAGCGAGGTCATCCTAAAACTGTATCTTGCTCTTGTGAGACCACACCTGGATTACGCAGTCCAGTTCTGGTCACCGTATTACAGAATGGATATAGAATCCTTGGAAAGAATCCAGAGGAGAATGACAAGACTAATCCCGGGTATCAGGAACCTGGAGTATAGAGACAGGTTAAAGCATCTTAATTTGCACTCCCTTGAGAGACGTAGAGCGAGGGGCGACCTGATAGAGGTGTATAAATGGAAGGCAGGGCTAAACAAAGGGGACATTACAAAGGTACTCAAATTATCCAACCAGGAGCGAACTCGTAACAATGGTTTTAAATTGGACAAATTTAGATTTAGGCGTGAAATAGGTAAACACTGGTTTGGAAACAGAGTAGTGGATGAATGGAACAAGTTACCAAATATCATCATTAACTCGAATACGCTGAATTGCTTCAAACATAGGTTGGATGCTCATATGAGCAATAGGGGTTGGGTGTAAACGGGACTGCCCAGTATGGGCCAATAGGCCCGCTGCAGTTTCCTCCATTCTTATGTTCTTATGTTCTTATGTACTGTAATATTTCATTTCCCATTTTCTTTGGTATGAGAAGGAACACTGTGACGTCAAGGTTAAGTGACGTCATGAAGCAAGGTGGTCAGGTCCCAGGAGTCAGCTGACGATGTGTGTAAGATCAGGTGATAATAATTTTAATTAACCGACTGCGAGAGAGATTTAGGAGTAATGATAAGTAGGAACCTTAAACCAAGTAAACAATGTGTTTTTGCTCGTAACAAGGCTAATAAAGTACTTGGGTTCATACAAAGGAGTGTTAGTTACAAGACTAGCGAGGTCATCCTAAAACTGTATCTTGCTCTTGTGAGACCACACCTGGACTACGCAGTTCAGTTCTGGTCACCGTATTACAGAATGGATATAGAATCATTGGAAAGAATTCAGAGGAGAATGACAAGACTAATCCCGGGCATTAGGAACCTTGAGTATAGAGACAGGTTAAAGCATCTTAATTTGCACTCCCTCGAGAGACGTAGAGCGAGGGGCGACCTGATAGAGGTGTATAAGTGGAAGTCAGGGCTAAACAAAGGGGACATTACAAAGGTACTCAAACTATCCAACCAGGAGCGAACTCGTAACAATGGTTTTAAATTAGACAAATTTAGATTTAGGCGCGAAATAGGTAAACACTGGTTTGGAAACAGAGTAGTGGATGAATGGAACAAGTTACCAAATATCATCATTAACTCGAATAAGCTGGATAGCTTCAAACATAGGTTGGATGCTTATATGAGCAATAGGGGTTGGGTGTAAACGGGACTGCCCAGTATGGGCCAATAGGCCCGCTGCAGTTTCCTCCATTCTTATGTTCTTATACAGACTGTTTATGTACTGTAGGATTAGTGCTCAAGGTGCTGTATCCATAATGGGCCGAGACACTGCGTTATAAATCTGTAGATTCAATTAAAAATGTGTACCCACTCATATCAACAGCTTAAACTACTACTAATAATAAACTACACATAAAATCACCAATTATAATACATCAACACGGTATCTCTTAACCTAACCTAAAATGAAAACAAAACCAAAATACTGACATTTAACCCCTGTAAAATTAATATGCCAGAAGACTTATATTACATTAGACCAACTAACACCGAGTCTTCCTGCTGGCTACACAAAGGCAGGAAGGTCAAACCATGTCTCTACGTGGGTTGAGGAACGTTTATTTTTACCGAGAAAATTATATTCTCAAACACGTTCCAGGAAATCTCTCTTGTAGTGTTAGGTTACTCACGCCCCTAGTCCCGCTAACACCTTCTACTAGGTAATTTGTTCCTTGCCTCATTACATAGCTATAATAGACTCAATTTGAGTAACATACCAAAAAAGATATTTATAAAGTTTCCTAGTATTTCCACTCGTCTAAAACGTTCTCTATTATTTATTGCTGTCTAAAAAACGTTCCCTGTCGTTTATAATTAACTATCATCAATGTTTCCTGTCATTAAAAACTGTCCAAACTCTTCCCTGTTATTTACACGTGTTTAAAATGGTGCCTGTCATTACCATTTGACTTAAAACCCCCTACATTATAATTTCAAATTCAAGCTTCATGAATAATGGAACTCCGTCAGTGAATTAGTGAGTTGGTGAAGAAGAGGAGAGGCAAAGTGGAAGATGGAGAGTGAAGGGGTCGCGTGTAGACTGGTCGGACCTTAGTTTATCTTCCCTGATGAGTTAACACCTTAAAGCTACCTAGAAGGGAAAGGATGGGATAGGCTCGGCTAGGCTTGGTTTCAATTATGTTAGGGTGGGTTAGGTTAGTGAGACAGGGTTGATAAGGGTCGGTTATGTGGTATGACGAGGGGGAGGAGGAGCCGATCAGGAGATGTTGGAGTTAGCTGATCAGAACAGGTTGGAGTGAGAGTGAACCGATCAGAAGAAATTGGAGTAAGAGGAACCGATCAGGAGAGGTTGGAGTGAGCCGACCAGAGTAAACATATCAAGAGGAAGACAGGAGTAACGTGGTTGAGAAAAAAAACATTGGAAACATTGGGTTAAGTGAGAACAATAGCCTTAAAGTTGATGGACATAGCGGCGGCGTCAGATTCGAAAAGTCTTCAAAAATGCCCCCCCCAAAAAAAACAAACAAAGGAAAGGTTTTTGCTTACTTTAATTTTGATAATGAACTTCCTTTTAAAATGACGTACACTCGCTACAAAACGTATCTGCATTACTCCCTATTTATGTGGAACGCCTTGTACGAGTGCCTCCACAACACCACAACGCAGAGAGTACAACACCACAACATAGCCACTACAACACCATAATAGCCACTGCAACACCATAATAACCACTAAAACACCATAATAGCCACTACAACACATCCACTACGTGTTTGTTGGTTCATCCTGTATGTCTGTTTTCAACGAGGGTAACTTAAGACAATGGCTACCAGAATAATATATTAACCTCGACACAAAACTTCAAGCTTCATTCATTTTGTTTTAATTTACAGGATGGAAAAGTGATTTGTCAGAGTAAAACTTGTGTTGACATAAAAGGGAATATATGTACCTTGTCACCGAATGGGAGAGAAGACCGTGTGCAAGTTTCATTCGCGGGTACGTAAATCTCTCTCTCTCTCTCTCTCTCTCTCTCTCTCTCTCACCAACGCCTGGCCCCGCGTCTCAACCCTCTCACAACCTGCCAGGCCTGACTTTGTACACCTGGCCGAGTCATTCACCATTACTCAGGTGTTGTGTGTCGCTTCTGCTGCTGGACTGTTTCACTAACACCCTCAACTGCCTCACAACTTGCTGCCGCGTCTTGAAACTTGTGAAATGATGGTCCCCCCCCCCCCCGCTCTCTCTCTCTCTCTGCCCTTTTTAATTTTCTTCTTGTTTCTCTTAATTATCACATCATCTTTTATATTCAGTTTCTTCTAATTCTCTCTTTCCATTAATTGTGGAGAGAGAGAGAGAGTGTGTGTGTGATGACCACTAATAATAACTCGTTATCGCCAACTCTCCACTGTCAGGTGGCCAATCTACCTCCTCTCAATTACCACTCTTGATGTTCAGTCTGGTAAAAAGAACTTTCCCAGCCAATCACAATCTATTATGCTGCTCTGTGTGTGTGTGTGTGTGTGTGTGTGTGTGTGTGAACAAAACAATATTAAGTACACCAGGCCAACAGTCTGCTTCACCATCCATTTAGAGCTTAGCGGATAGAGTTGGTGTGATCAGCAGAATGTGTTACTGAGGGCAGCACCAGGCGGGACACAGTGTTTGGCAGACAACATTACATGGTGGTCATTATGATCATCACAGATAATCCAGGAAATTCCTTTACAAGTCGAGAGCATTATGTTTCATCGGATTTATTTCTCACACGGGATTATGTGAAATGTGTAAAAATGCCATAATAATATCTATCTATCTATCTATCTATCCGAAATTCCAAAAACCGAAAAGCTCTAAAAACCGAAAGTTTTTTTGTGGGTCAGTTTTTTTTTTTTTTTTTTTTTCAGGGATTATTAGCCCACCCAGGCATAGATCACTGACCCACATCGGGGCCTGGGGGGGGGGGGGGGGCGAAAATTAAATAGTAATAATAATTATAATAATAATAATTATTCATAGTAAATAAAATTTTTAATAAAAATACACCAAAACACAATAATAATAATTACAATAATATTAATAAAATATAATAATAAAATAAATAATAATAATACTGAAATAATAAAATAATAATAATACAGTAAAGAAATACAAGAATGAAAAAAAGATCAAAAGTGAGAAACATGACCTAGACCTATGAATTAATATTATTATTATAATACTTATTTTATTTTCGATCCCCCAGGCCCCAATGTGGGTCAGTGATCTATGCCCGGGTGGGCTAATACACATTAAAAAAAAAAAAAAAAAACCCTAACCATTCTGAAAACCGAAAAATTCAGAAAACCGAAATGCCTCTGGCCACAAGGATTTCTGATAAAGGATTGTCAACCTGTATAATATAATAATATATATATATATATATATATATATATATATATATATATATATATATATATATATATATATACAACACACATTGTGGAACCCTGTATGGTTAACCAAGAAAGACGAGGAAACCGTAAATATTAGATGTGAGCGATTATTTGAGTGGTGAGGTTTTATTACTTGCGTGTTGACACTGGCTGTGAACTGTTGGGAGTCAGAGTTAGAAATAAATATGGATTCAGGAAATGGTTCCATTTATGACTTGTCGAATGATAAAAAAGGAGCTGAAGAACCTGTAAAAAATTTCCTGTAACTTTACATATAGTTCTCTTAAGCTGTGTATTGCCTGTGTGTGTTATGGTAGTTCTCCTCACAGCAGTGAACAAAAGGGTGAATAAAATTGGCTGGAAAAGAGCTTGTCATAAATGATTTCTGACAAGAGACTGGTATAAATCATGTTATAAATGTCAAAACTGTCATAATGAAATCACAAACGTTACAAAAATTAAATACAAGTGAAAACCATGAAAGTACCATTGACTAAAGCTGTTTCAAGTTAAGTTCTTATGCAGCATTGTGTTTAGGTCAGATATGGAAAACTAAAACTAAAATAAAGCTTCAATTTATATGTTGGCAGGAAACAATATTATCTATTATACTCGACACAGCTTACTTTAACAGTTCTTACCTCTACATGGTGAATATGTCTGCATACATCAATAGCATATAATGACAAATATATTGTATAAGATAACTTTGACAAACAACCTGATTAATATTATACAATGATAGTAAAACCTTTTGGGTTTTTGACACATTAACACCTTTATAATATATGTCCAAACCTGAACACTTATTAGAGTCATTGTGTATACCTGTGATTATTAATTATATTCATTAGCCAGGTATGTGTACAGTAAGGATGTAATCAGCCACCTTATTGCAGCAAAGTTCTACACAGACGATCAATATAGGATCACAACATGTTATATACTGTAGTTAAATATAGCGCCAAGCGGCAATTACACCCCATAATTAACACGCATTATAAAGGAGAATTTCAACATGAATATTCATCATATTACAAAGGATTAATGAATATGTAAAATAAAATACACAGCTCTGATGAATTAATATTTTAGTGGTATTGGTTCAGTGTAGAACGGTACAACACTCATTTGAGAACAATGTTCATTCACTTCAGGTCATTGAAGAATATTATGTAACTCAAGTGATGAACAATATTTAACTTAATTGTAGAACAATGTACAATTGTGTAGAACGATGTATAACTCAGTGTAAAAGAGAATAACAACCGAGAACGTGTTGGCAGATCACAGTTAGGCCTGGAAGTGACCTTTATGGTGAAATTTAAAATGAAATTATATTGTATACAGTTCCAATACAACCTAACCTAACCCAACCTAACCTAACCTAATCTAATCTATGTTAAGGTTTAGGATTACGTTCAATCTTACGTTTTCTAGGTAATTTAAATTAGGTTAGGTTAGGTTAGGTTAGGTTGATCCAGCTGGCAAGAGATTATAGTGAGTGTTTACTTAACTGATTGATCTGCCCAGCGAGCGTTGTTTGTGATTGTTAACATTAGTGAAAGGAACATTACCAGTGTCTGGGATGGTAAACACACCCAGCTGTTTGTCTCACGTAAACAGACACAACGTGTACCTGGGCTAAGGAGGGTAAACCACACAGACGATATCGTAATGTAAACAAACTCTCTACTCCTGCTGGTGAACATAACTCTTGTGTTACCTGGCCTGAGCACGACTGATGAGTACCATTATGAATACCGCTATAAGACTTGGGTGGTGAGAGTAGTTTTATCTTAAACCAAAAGGATTTAACCCATGATATGATGAGGTTCGTATATTCTTGTAAGAGTCACGATTCTTACTTTTTCTGGGTCGACTCATCTGCTTCGTCCCCTCGACCTCTGTCTCATTAGTTCCCAATATTAAATCTCTTCTCTGGCGACCACCACAACATTCCAGGAGTAGAATTCTTTGTTCAGCACACAACAGTTTTTCACTTGATGCACAAGAACAAGAAGAAAAGTTAATTAACCACAAGGTGTTAATGTTGTTAGTGTTGTTTTCGTGGTGCTTGTTTACATTGTGATGGTGAGGTCATAGGTCACAGTGCTGCAATAGTGATATAAACAACCGTCTAACAGTTTATTGAATTATTAAATATATTTGACCTATAATAGAGTATTATGGGTCATACTTCACGTCTCAACCTTGATCAGTTTCCTCCCACAGTGTCTGACTTAAGCCAATTATTTCCTGATGATCCCTTAATAACGAGGCTGATGACCTGTTAAAGGATAAGAAACATTTATGTAGACATTATGTAGACACGTTATGTGTATGTATGTAGCCGGAGCGCTGCTGCAGGCTTATGTCCCCGCTGATAGAGATTACAACACCGTACGTGTTTATGTACAAGTTTATTAAACTGAATTATTGTTTTGTATACTAGTGCAGACGGGGGGGGGGGGGGGGGGGGAGCACGTGGGGTAAGTGGCTCTTCTTTTTTCAGTTATCTTCTTGAGTCACACAGGTGGGAGGGGGAGGGGGACTGTGTGTGTTAGTAGAGGGTTAGTAAATATCCCTTGACGAAAAAATTCCCGATCTAGTCTTCCTCTTCTAACTCTTACGACAAGCAAGACAGCGAAGAAAATATCATAATAAAAGAACAGAGGAACACCCATGCATGCGTAGTGTCAACAAAGGCTGTAAGAGACTGCTCCTTAAAATTCGTATTTCTGACGAATTCAGCGAGTCTACCAATCCCAGCCTGTGCAGACAACTATAGTAAGACCCAGTTATCAGCACATCTGGTCCTACCACCCGATCCCTCTGAGCAAAGTTTTTCAAGTTTGCACATGCGCAATGTGATAGTGTGATGTAGCAGTGACGTCATTACCACTCCACCTGACTGCAGTGTTGCCAACGTGCCCTATGCCCGCCGTTAAACGCTCCCGTTCGTTGGAAACGGCGGCAGTAGGTGACAGTGATACTGACGACTTTCTTCTTGAAGACACGTCAAAGAAGAAGCAGAAACCTCAGAAGTCAGGGTCTCCAGCAGGGGCCACGGCTCCCCCTAGCACCCCTTCTGGGGCTGTAGAGGGTGGAC